>PVKP010002034.1:55691-131357 GCA_004027715.1 Plecturocebus donacophilus
TTGTGTTTGTGTGTGTGTGTGTGTGTGTGTGTGTGTGTGTGTGTGTGTGTGTGTGTGTGTGTGTGTATGTGTGTGGAGGATAAGGAGGCCTGCGCTTCCCGATCAATAGTTGAGAAACATTGCCCCAGGCTATGTTTGAGGGAGGTCAGGAAAGCCCCACCCTCATATGAAACCAAATGATTCAAGCTCCTTTTTTTGGTATATTTTTAAAAAAAAAAAATTTATAATTATATAATTTGAGTGGGTTTTGGGATTATAAATATTAATACTTTTGTAATGAGAAAACTTCTTTCGTATTTTTCTGTAGCTGTGAAAAGGTTATGCTTTGCTTCTAGGAGTTCACCCTTCAGGCTAACTCATCACTGACACCTTAGAAAGGGTGAAAAGCGGATCCTTTCTGTAGAATGGGCTTAAATCAGGACTAGTGTGAAAGGCCGTGATACACTCTGAGAAGAGCCAAGGGTCAACCTAAAAGTAATGCTGTGGTGGACTTTTGACAAGGTGCAGTTTGCCTCAAGCTGTTTCTCCTCTGCTCTTTCATTCTTCCTGCCCCTGAACTTCTTTTATTTCTGACCAAGCAGGAAGCCCCATGAGTGATCTGAGAGCTCCATCTCTACAATCAGGTCCTGAGAGTGTCCTGGTCACCTGGCCTGGCTTTTCCTAGGATACTGCACTTTTTTTTTCAGGAAGGGCAGAAGATGAATGACTTTCAAAGAATAACTTTTACAGATAAGTTCTGTTTGACCGAAGCAAATTGCAAGCATGCAATGACTAAGCTGCAGATAATTGAAAACAAGGTTTTATTTAAACAACAACAAACCACCCCGATATCCTCCAACAAATCAGTCAGTGCCTGAAACCTACATTTTATGGTGGTGACTTAAATAAAAAATAAATGATATCTAGCACCTTGGGGAGACTCATGAGTCCTTCCAGATCATGGGTCCCAATTTAGTTCACATTGGGACTTTTGCAGTCTTAACCAAAAGCAATTTAAAGAAGGAATTTCTTCTCTGACAAACATTCAGAGCAATTACAATTTGATCTCTCTCTCTCTCTTTCTCTCTCTCTCTCTCAGTCTCTCTCTCTCTCCCTTTCTCCTCCCTTAGCTTAGCTTTGTGCTTGTTTTATAGATTAGGGGCCTGATTTTAAAGTATCAGTAAATCTTTCTTTAAGTAAAGGACAGATTGCTGATCTGTATGCAAATGATATACTTGCCTGCCTTAAAAATTTAGGATTGACTTTGAATTGACCCCGTGCTTTATCCCTCAGAGGAGATCTATGAAAGGATATTTATAGTACCTGTGGACATTGTGTACGATACCAGTGGGAGTTTCCTTCAACAGTAGATGAATAGCAGAAACATGGGCAGACTACAATGTGGCAGATATATGCAAAAGGCAGATTGAAACTGATTTACATAGCTGGGTATCACTTACTGTAGCTCTCTGTGGTTTCTCTCTTGAATACCTAAAAATAGGATAAAATTCTGTAAAAATAAAGGACATAAAACTAAAAAAAGCACACATATGATAACATACTAGTTGAGTCCCAAGAAGTTTACAGCACGAATTTTTATTTTTCTAAATATAGCATAGTTTTGAGAACAACTCAAACAATTTTTATAATGACCCTTTTCTTACCTGGGGGCAAGCCACAAAAATCTCGTCTATGTTGGAAGTTCATGTGCTTCAAAATACATACCTCACTGCACACTGGTTTTCAGCGTTAGCCAAGACTTTTTTTTGTTTGTTTTATTTTTTTGAAACTCTTTTCACATTGCCTTAAAAATTAGAATAGACAGAGCAGAACATTGACCTGGGATGAAATATGGATTTTTTTTTTATGCTTCTCTCAAACTCAAATTTTATTAAGGTTATTGAAAATAAGATCACTTCACTTATAAATGCCAGAGAAACCCAAAGGATAAAATTGCATGAGATTAGCATACCTATTCTTACCCTACAACAAACATATTTCATTTCAAACCTCAGCAATTTCTTGGACCACACTATTTCAGAGCTACATTTTTTAGCGTTTAGTTTTTATTTCCTCAGTAGCAGGTTAGCTGTCTTGTGCTCTCACATGAAAAGTGTTGAAATTCTTCAGGTCATCAAGAAAGTAGTTGCAGCAGTCTTTGTGTCCTCAGGATTACCTGTGAAGTCTTACCTCTAAACATTGTGCATTCATCAGCTCACAGTGGAGCAATCTAACTGCTGGGCCTGAGCATCCCAATAGGACCCTCACATGATTGGGAAGTGATAAAAGACAATACTCTCCTATCTTTGCCCTTTTTCTCCCACCCCGAGACCCCTCTACTTGCTCCCTCTCATGTCCAGGGCCCATGCTCTTGTCTGTTTCCTTTGTTTATCATGAAATGGATACCGTCTCATTCACTGAGTACCTAGCTGATAGTAGGCACTCAATCAATGATTGTTATTGAATTAATAAATGAATGAATGAATGAATCACTTACATTCCAGTTTAGAAAGGGCCAATTAGAAAAAAAGATCAGAGAAAGAAAACAAGTTGCACTTGGGTCTTCCAACCCTAGTCTTTTCTTTGTAGGACAAGTGGGAAGAAATGTGGCTAAGAAGAGTTGACATTCATTTTAGAAGGAGGGGAGGAGAAAAAGGACAGGTAGCAGGAGAGAAGTAGACATTTCTAGTAGAAATCAAATTATTCCAATGCCCTCCCTTTTGTGTGGCTGGATGTTATTATGAGGGCAAAGCACTATTCATAAGAGAAATGCCTACAGCATGGTGATGTGCTCTGTAGTGGGGGAAAGGAAGCGGAGGTGCCTAGTGGAAATAAGTGATAACTTTGTAGTGTGCACAGGTGTAGCTGTACAGGCCCCTCAGCTCTGTGGGAGAGGGACTCTGGGTTTGATGAGTCTGATGCCTTTCCTGCCAGCTCTGCAGTGTGGGTAACGAATCCCTGAACTACATACATTTCCTTGAGGCGTATGCTCACCCTCCTCCTTCCTGGGTGAACTAATCTGGATCCAGAATTGCCCCTTTTTTCTGTCTTTAATCTCCTGTTGGTCCCTTTGTGGTTGATGAGAGAGACCAGGGAGTCATTAAGGAGAATGAGGTTGCCTCCTGTATGGGAAAGAAGAGTTGGGGATTCCTCCATGAACGCTGTGCAGAGAAAAGAAATGAAATTTCATCCCATTTCCTTTTAAAGTAGTGATCAAAATACTTTCTGTCTTGCGGGATGCTGTTTCTTTATTGAGAAGGTTAAGAGTTAATAATATGCTCCTTTCTTTTGTGTGCCAGATACTGTACTAGGAAGGCATACCTTGCCTTCATGGAGCTTGTAGTCTAAAGGAGAAGATAAATATTAAGCAAGCTGCTACATAAGTAGATACAAGATTAAAACTGTGATTAATGCTGTTCAAGAAGGGAAAATGTTGCTATGAAATTTTATAGCAGGGGAATCTGATGTAGTTCAAGAGTTTGGAGCAGACTTGCTACAGAGTGATTTGAATTTTATGACATTCTTTTCTTAGCAAGAGATTTTGATCCCTATTAAAGGAATTTCTGGCATTATTATTCAAATGAACAAAAATTACAGGCTCTTACAAGACCTTCTTATCCCTCTCCAAAGTCAGGGGAGCAGCTTTCTACGCTACTTGTGCATGGAGTGGTTGCTGGGACCAGCAGTGCCAAGTTCAACCTGAAAGGTCTGGAGCCCTCTCAATGGGATTCTAGATCTTTTAGCCTCTGAGAAAGAAAAAAGCAACCCTAACATTCAGGAACGATTCTGAGGCTTAGGGCCAGGCCCCAGTTTGTTAGGAGCAACCCTGTCCCTCACAGGCAGACCATGTTATTCTCTTGCTGGACATAAACAATCTCACAGAATACCAACATCTGACAAGATCACTCAGCCCATGATACAATGAGAAAGCTCAAGACCACTTCATCATTTTGTCAAAGCCAGTGGCAAAAGATCCCTGTGCAACCCACAAAATACCAAATATCACCCTTTCTTGGCTAATGTGACTGAGTCATGGTTCTTAACAATTTGTAGCTTTATCTTTTCTCTAGTCTGCCTGTTCTAAAGAATTATTGCTACTTTTTGACAGCCTTCAATTCCAGGTAGAGTCCCTGCTTGCTTCATCCCTCTCCCAAATCCTCTCTCTCTCTTTCTCTCTCTCTCTCTCCTTTGACAGGGTCTTGTACCCAGCCCAGGAGTGCAGTGACTCAATTATAGCTCACTACAGTCTCAAACTCCTGGGCTTAAGAGAAACTTCTACTTCATTCTTCTGAGTAATTGGGAAAACAAGTGCACACCACCATCCTCGCCTAATTTTTAAAATTTTTTGTAGAGATGAGGTCTTGCTGTGTTGCCCAATCTGGTCTGAAACTCCTGGCCTCAAGCAATCCTTCCACCGTCAGCCTTCCAAAATGTTGAAATTATAGGTGTGAGCCAACTCATTCGGTTCCATAACTCCTTCTAATACCCTTTTATTGATATATCCACACCATGATGTATCTCCTCCTTCACAGGTAAAACCCCTAACTTATTCAACCACACGTGTGTTCCTAAGGGCCTTTGGTGGAAGGAAACTGACACCTCAGTGCTTCTGAAGTATGATAATCCTGCCTTCTATTAGGGACTTCAGGACTTTGGTCAGTGTTTTGTTTGTTTGTTGCTTTTTGTTTTTTTTGCACACAGCTTGTGCATGATGTACATATAAGATAGATGACTGATGTAGGATTTCTATATCTGCCTATTACTGATTGATCAATCAATCTGTCTGTTAGGACTCTGGTTTGCTGATGAAAGAATACCCAACACAAATACTCACTAAAAGTGGGGAGGCGTTCATTATTTTATTTAATGAAAAAGTTTGGACTGGATTAAAGAAAATCTATATTGAGGACTGAAACAACATAATAGAAACTTGTTTCTCTCCATGTCTCACTCTTTTTTATAGCACGTTGAAAAAGTTTATCTTTTGTGTTTGTTCTTTTACAAGCCCATCACAGTGGGTCAGGAGAGTGCATTAGTGCGTTGCTTTGACTTTCCAAGCCTGGGTCATACAGTCCACCCCCAACCCTTTATTTAGAGATGAGCTTACCAAGACTGCATCGAGCAAGAGCTGGAGAGATGGGAAATGCCAAGCTAAAATTCATTTTGTTATGAATCTTATTAGAGAGGATTTGAATGGCAGTGACTAAATGCTAGGGCAGAGAGGGTTTGGGGAGCGTGACTCTTAGAAGACTTGGGTTCAAGGAGTATCAGAGCCATTCTATTCTTGCTTAGATAGCATTGCTAGGAAGTAGGAGAGTTTTAGAGCTGACATGGGCTTAGAAACGAAAATATCAGAAAAGTTTAGAAAATTTTTACTGAGGAAGACTGAGGAATCTAAAAGATTTTAATGCTTAAAATATAATTATGGGAAGCCAACATTTTTCACTCAGACATGAACACACACACACAGGAAAACAGGCTTAGTGGCAGCAGGAACAAGTAAGTTAGTTTTCCTCTGCCTGCACTACTCTGCTGCTGCTCTTCAGTGCTTCCCTCCTGGGCATCCTTGGATCCAGCTAAGCAAAGTGTCCTCTGGGCAAGCATTACAGAAAAAAAGTGGGACCGTATAAAGGAATTCTCCCCATCCCTTAAACTGAGGAGATGAGACACAAAATAATGATGCAGACAAGTCCAGCTTGATGAGTAGATGAGTTTATTAGGACACACATATAGGGCATTCCTGGGCAGCAGCAAGTCACCTCTGGAAATCTGCTCTGCCACCTGTATCTAAGATATTTTTGAACTAATTTTCTGGCTCTTTGCCTACTGCATGCAATAAGATTGTATTTCTTGGTACCTTCCCAAATGTGCTCTTAGGTGTTTGAGTTCTTGGAGATACTTGCCCTTGGGCTAAGCATTGTGACCTTGGCTCACCACTTGGCCTTCTGGGTTCAAGCAACAGAAATATACCCTTAAATTTTTCGTGGAGGACCTGTCACTCCACATCAAGTGTTATGGTTTGCCTCTGTGTCCCCACCCAAGTCTCATGTTGAATTGTAATCCCCAGTGTTGGAGGTGGAGCCTGGTGGAAGGTGATTGGATCATGGGGGTGGTTTCTAAGGGTTTAGCACCATCCCCTGAGGGCTGTCTCATAATAGAGTTCTCATGAGATCTGGTTGTTTAAAAATGTGTGACACCAACTCCCAATCTCTCTCTTCTTCCTGCTCCAGCCTTGTAAGACATGCCTGTTTCCCCTTCACCTTCTGCCATGATTGTAAGTTTCCTGAGGCCTTCCAAGCCATGTTTCCTGGACAGCCTGCAGAATTATGAGTGCATCAACCTCTTTTCTTTATAAATTACCCACTCTCAGGTATTTCTTTATAGCAGTGTGAGAACAAACAAATATAGCAAGTCCTCCAAAACTTTAAACTAGACAGATTTCCCTGCTATAAAATTTTATAACACTATTTCTCTTTCTGTCTTGCATAGCATCAATCAAAGTTTTAATCTTATATTTATTTATTTATGTAGTTGCTTGCTTAGTAACTATCTTCTCCATTAGACTATAAGTTCCATGAAGGCAAAGTTTGCCCACCTAGATTAGTATCTGGCACATATAAGATATACATTGGATGTCATTTCAATAAAGAAATGTATAGGTATGAACTTCCTAATGGGGTGCTTTTAAACACTATTTTACATTTCCAAGAAAGATTTTATTGTCTTTCTTTAAATATAGTGAAAGATGGACTGGTATTCAGCAACATCAAAAGGGAGAGCTGAAGTCTACACCATGGCATAAGGAGAGAAAGATGCTTCCAGTTCTGTAGTCTTGAGAATTGTTATAAAATGATTGGAATTTCTGTTTTTGGCAGTGCCATGATGCCACAGGAGACTTGAGTCTAAAGTTTGCATGACTCATTTCAATCCAGTTGAGGAAGAACCAAATGACTATCATTGACCCACCAAAACGCACCAATTGCTTCTCACATACGCTAATGACTTTTAAGGTTTCTTTATCATGTCCATTTCTAGTGATATGCTTCTTTATAATAAGTAAACTAAGAAATTCATCTATGACAATTATTTTACAACCATCACTGGGGAAGTATTTGTTTTCAAATTTCCATTCTGTGGTGGAATACTTTTTTTTAAATACCATAAAAATAAATTACTAGTAAAATAAAATAAACAAATATATAAAAATATAAGCCCAAGTTTTCACTAGATAAAACAAACATCAGTTTACTGTGTCAAATTGCTCAAAAAGTTGCTAATCACTCTCAGTTTTGTACTTTTCTTTTTTTTTTTTTTTTCATGGCAACCTTACTGGAGACGCAACTTATAACGTTACTATTTGCAATGGTAGAAGTCCCAAGACTCTAGTTCAGTTCATACATATTTGTGTGCTTCCAGCAAATTGTTTGTCTCTCTTTCTCACCAAATGAATCTGTAAAGACAGGAAAGTCAATATCCGCAGATAAGCTTTCTGTTCACACAGTACAATTTGAGAAGGTGTCAGAATTGTTATGATTTGCGATTTTCCATGACTATTTAAACATTTTTCTATCAATCATTTAATATGAAATATTCAAAAAATTCAATAGAAAACACAGATGGACCTAAAAAGAGCATAAAATGAGCAATATGTTTTATATTTGATACATAGAGTATGAGGTACTCCATACCTGCTTTAAAAAATAAAAGATACATTTTTTTTAGATCTGGGGCTTTCATTTCCATTACCTCAGAATTCAAGTAAAAAGAAATGGGTTTGACTAAAGCATGATAACATATTGCCCTCTTCCAACAAATATCAGAACATAAGAATGGTAGATGTGATGGTATGAAAATGATTTTGTTAACTTGTGACCACTGTGACAAGACATTTTATTTCACATCATTTGGTTTTATAGACAAAATATACCACTGGGATAAAATCAGATTTCCTTTGATGATCTGTGGGAGAAGAAAGGATCTGTGAGAGAACTACATTATCATAAATGTGAGGTTAAAACACACACACACAGACACACACACACAAAACAGAATCCACATTATCCAGCACTGGGAGACTGTAAAACTTGATTATTGCAAAGGTGGATTGGCATATTAATTAAAAATAAGACTGACATTTGAAGCATATTTCAGATTTCATGGCAAATTTCATCATTCTAAATATAGTTTCAGATTAATTATGACACATTTGGTGCTAAGCTATTTTAGAATTCAAACACTTCCATCTTGGAGTGGTTGCAGCAAATCAGGGTGTTTGATCAAGCTGCAGAGAAAAGAGACTGGGTTTAATGCTCCAGGTCTCCTCATATTCTGCTTTTAGCTTTTCTTTTCTGTGCAGGTTAAGTTGGTGGAGTTATACAAGGTGATGGTATTTCATTGCAAATGAAATTTGACGTTTTGAGTGTAAATAAGAATGGTTTGTCGCCTTGCAGTGTAAGTCACTCTTCACCAGCAGTTAATATAAGTGAAAACCACAGAAATGTGGGTTATTCATTTTCTTGCATACACACCAAGGAATTTTACATTCAGTTATTGCCATGAACATTACTTTATCCTTTTCTTTTTCAATTTATTGCCTCATTCCAGGAATTGATAATGATAGTTCTTCTGAAGGACTATTATACACATACTTTTTCAACTATAGCTAGGACCTGGAGATATAACTTTTATCTTTTCTTTAAGAATCTCTTAGGTAGGCACTCTTATTCTTCCTAAGATGCATAAAGATTGAGAAACTTAATAATTTTTTTTTTTACTTTTGTTTTTCTAATGGTTTTATTGAAGAAAAGAACAAAGCAGATGAAACACAACTTAATATTATCCCTCTCTTTAAATGAGAGAGAAATGGTGAGGGGAGGAGGTAAGAGCAAACTCAGAAAGAATCATAAAAGTTCTAGGCTGGAAGGAGTACTTAATTCCAGGAATGCTTAAATCCTGCCAGTGAGATCTTTAAACTCCTTCTTCAGATAAGAACAATGAAATACAGAAAAGGTAACTTAACTAAATTTACCTAACTGGCTAGTTATAGAGCTGACTCTACAATATAGATCAGAATGGATGAGTTGGGTGTGTCATTTCACCATCCTCAGCTTCATTTTGTTCCATTGTAAAATCTGACTGTTAGATTAGAAAATCTCTAACGGCCCCTTCAGCACTAATATTTCTAAAATTGGAGTGTCAAACGTTAAGGTATACATCCTGGCTCTGTCTCTGTACTGGTCAGGGGGCAGTTGCTTTAACTCTTAAGCCTGTTTTCTCACTATGGGATACTGATTAATTAATTAATTTAATCCATATATATTAGTCTATTTTCACACTGCCATAAAGAACTGCTCAGTACTGGGTAATTTATAAAGGAAAGAGGTTTAATTGACTCAGTTCATCATGGCTGGGGAGGCCTCAGGAAACTTACAATAATGGTGGAAGGCAAAGGGGAAGCCAGGCACCTTCTTCACAGGGTGGCAGGAAGGAGAAGTGTCAAGGGAAGGGAGAAGAGCCCCTTGTGAAACCATCGGATCTTGTGAGAACTCACTAACACAAAGCATAGGGAAAGCTGCTCCTGTGATCCAGTTACCTCTACCTGATCTCTCCCTTGACACATGGGAATTGTGGGAATAATTGGGATTAAAATTCAAGATGAGATTTGGGTGGGGACACAAAGCCTAACCATATTACCATCTTGACTGAGTTTCTGTCTTATGCCAGGCAATGGAAACACAGATGCACAAAGCAGGAATGGTCTCTCCTTTCATGGAGCACAGGCCATTCATCCATCCATTTATTTATTTTTTCCAAGAAGTATTTTTTTGAGTGCCTACTATTTGTTAAACAATGTGGTAGGTGCTGGAGATACATCAGAAAATATTTCTGGAGTGTAGGCAGGCAGCTAAAAAGCCAAAAAGTAGGCAGCAAGCAGCAGCAAGTATTATGAATGGAACAAACATGAAAATGAAAGCATAATAACTTGGAAGTTTAGTCCTTAGTAAGGCTCTTATAAAAGGCTTCCTTATAAAAGTGACATTTAAGCTGAATCTTAAAGGACAAAAAGAAACTAATAATGTAGAGTAGCAGAAAGAGCCAAATGTACCTGAGTAAGAAAATAAGTGTGGCTGGTTGTAGTGGAATGAGATGGCTGTTGGAAAGATATTTAAAAGATAGATATGTAAGGGCCTTAAGGATTTGCTTATTCTGAGTTCAATCAAAAGCAACTGAGGACTTGGTGGTGGTAATGGTGGTGTACAGAGAGTAAATTTTAGTCATGTCAGGTGGTAACTTAATCTGATTAATGTGTGGAATATCTGTTTGCCTGTTTATTGGTGCAAGGGTTGGAGGGGCATGAGTGGAAGTAAGAAGACCAGTCAATATCATGTTGCAGTAGTTCCAAGCAGGATTACAATGGAGGTCAGGGAAGCAGGGAGATGCAACTGATTGAGAAAACATTTTGAAGTTAGAACAATCAAAATTTACTAATAAATTGTGTTATGACCTGCAGTATGTCCCTAGTGTTATGGGTTGTATTGCATCCTCCAAAAATTCATATGTTGATGTCATAACTCCCAGTACTTTAGAATGTGGCTATATTTGGAGACAGGATCTTTAAAGAGGTAATTAAGTTAAAAGGAGGTGGTATGATGGGCCCTCATCCAATATAACTGGTGTCCTTATACAAAGAGGAAATTAGGACACAGACCCTCACAGAAAGAAGACCATGAGAAGACACAGGGAAAAGACAACCATCTGCAAGCCAAGCAGAGAGGCCTCAAATTAAGGCTAAGATAAGACTTTGATCTCAACCTTCTAGCCTCTAGAATTATGAGGAAATTCATTTCTGTAGTTTAAGCCACCCAATGTGTTGTGCTTTGATATGACAGCCTGATATGGTTGAGCTGTGTCTCCACCCAAATCTCATCTTAAATTGTAATTCCCATAATCTCCATGTGTCACGGGAGGAATCCTGTGGTAGCTAATTGAATCATGAAGGTAGTTACCCCTATGCTACTGTTCTTGTGATAGTGAGATCTCACGAGATCTGATGGTTTTATAAGGGCCTTTCTGTCTTTGCTCGGCACTTCTCCTTTCTGCAGCCATGTGAAGAAGGATGTGTTTGCTTCCCTTTCCACCATGATTGTAACTTTCCTGAAGCTTTCCCAGCCATGCTGGACTGTGAGTCAATTAAACCTCTTTCCTTTATAAATTATCCAGTCTCAGATATGTCTTTATTAGCAGTGTGAGAACTGACTAATACACAGACAGCCCTACTAAACTAATACACATTGTATGTAAAAATGTAAGAAAAAGGTAAAACCAAGGGTGACCCCAGTGTTGGGGATATAGGTTTGGGGAGGGGAAGCAGAGTTCCATTTTGAACATGTTGTATTTGAGACGTTAGTGAGATAAAAAGGTAGAGTTATCAACTCATCAATAAGCTATATGAGCCTGAGGCTCAGGGAAGTGGGCTTGGTTAGAGAAAAGTAAATATGGATGTTATCAGAAAAAGCAACAGGAATAGATGAGATCACTAGGGAGAGAAGAGACAATGAAATTTTTAAGGCCCTAAGCCTTAAGGAACTCCAATATTTAGAAGTCATGACAGCAGGTCCCATAAGAAAAATTAACAAGAAATCAAAGAGGAATAGGGAATAATGAAAATCCTGGTGTAAGAAGTTCAAGAATGAGGAAGGCCCACAGTATTGAAAGTTGACAAAGGACAATAGAGATGAGTAAAAAATATTCAGTGCAATAGGTAACATGGTGTTTGCTGCCAATTTTAAACAACAGAAAAGTGAATGAAGTTCTAGAGGAGAAAGACAATCTGCAATGTACTGAGTTGGACAATGGAGATGAGGAAATGGAAATAAAGCTTCTGAAAAGTTGGACAAAGAATGGAGCAGAGAATTGAGAAGGGGCTCAAGGAGGGTTTATTTTCTTTTTAAACACAAAAGGTATTATATAATGTTTATATACTGATAGTAATAGAAGAAATTGATATTATAGAACATAGAGGAGGGAACTAAGGGAAAGAAAAGTCCTAGAGAAGTTGAGAAAGTTTGGGGTCTGGAGCATAGAGTGGCTTAGCACAGTGCTTAGCACATAGAAACTGGCCAGCAAAGCAATTCACATGCCATCCCAAAATCTGCCACTCTGGCATACTGACTGTTTTGAATTAAAAGGGCTTAAAATACCAGGTGCAAGAAGATCACTCTCTTTCCTTCTGTTTCTTAAAAGTAGGAGATGAAATTCCCATGTGAAATACATCCTTTCTATACCAGAAGGAGAGTATCATTCTTGTCATCAAGGACAAGCAATTGAGGCCTAGGGAAATCCATAAAACTTGTTAAACCAACTCTTATCTTCGTGGTCACTTCTTTACCTAATTAGCTATTCTAGCTCAAGCCCCTTTGCCTGGTCACATTTTCATAATTTGTGACTCTTGATCCAGTTCAGCCTGTAAGTGTTTAACTTTGTCTTCAGGTCTTCATTTCCTTATGAAGCCTTGCGCACCATATAAAGCTCGTATTAAAGAAATCTGTATGCATTTCTCCTAATTATATATATTATGTCAAGACTTAAGGTCCAGATAAAAAATCTCTAAGATGGTAGAGGTAGAATTTCGCCTTCCCTATAACAGTAAGTATAAGTATCGAAGATTGTAACCACTTAAGGAAGCTTTTAAAAAAATCTTTGTATTGGCATAGCCTGGGAAAAGATGCACTTGGAGAGGAGAATTCTGGTAGTATAGAACAGAGCTGGGTCACCAGCTTTTTCAAGTCCAGTTTTCAGTGCCTTCCTGAATGTCAAATAATAAATTTAGGAAAAAAAATCTTAATAGTAGAACCAGCCTGAATGAGGTTTATAGCAATATTCGAAAACAGACTTCCTCTACTGGCCCCCTCTCCTCTGCACACACAGGGTGCCACTCAAAATTATCTCCTCTCTCAGTGCAAAGTGGTACAAAACCCTGGAGAAAAAGTTGGCAACGTCTAACACAATTTTCATCGCATTTGTCCTTTTACGAAGTCTAGTCTCCTCTAGGAATTTTACTCAGAAGATACACTTTGTGACACAAAAAAAGACAATAAAAAATATACATGAGATTCCACACTCTGTTATGTGAATAAACAAAATTTTGGAAACAACATAAATGCTCACTCGTATTTATTCACTAAATGAATGAGCTATGATATATTTGCATACCATGCAGTTCATTAAAAGAATGAGGAAGATCTTTAAGAACTAATAAAGAGTGATTTCCAGGATCTATCAATAAACAGAAAAGGCAAAGGAGAAAAGAATGTATATAATGTGCTAAATATGCTTTTTTTTAAGCAAAAAAGAATTTATATGTATTTACATTTCATATTTCTTGCAAGAAGCTTCATAAGCAGTATAAACCAGAAACAAATGAAAATGATAGGGGGTGGGTGGGAGAAGGAGTGATGAAGTTGGGAACAAAGTGAGATATTCTTTGAGAGTAAATATTATTTAGTTTTGACTTTTATAATTATTTAAATATATATTACTTATCTATAAGGATTTTAAGAATAAAAACCTTGGAATTAAATACAGGCAGAAATAGATAAATATAGCTATATATCAAATTGATGATATATTTACATCAGGATAAGAATTGGGTCAATAATAAAAATATATTTTTATTAGACTTTTAGGTTCAGAGGTATATTTGCAGGTGGGTTACACAGGTAAGCTGCGTGTCGTGGGGCTTTGGTATGTAGATTTTTTGTCATTCAGGTGATAAGCATAGTATCCAATAGTAGTTTGTTGATCCTCACCCTCCTCTCACCTTCCACCCTCACGCAGGCCCTGGTGTCTGTTGTTCCCTTCTTTGTGTCCATGTGTACTTAATGTTTAGCTCCCATTTATAAGTGAGAACATGTGGCATTTGGTTTTCTATTCCTGTGTCAGTTTGCTCAGGATAGTAGCCTCCAAGTTCCATCCACCTTCCAACGATCTCATTCCTTTTTGTGGCTACATCGTATTAGATGGTGTATATGTACCATATTTTCTTTATCCAGTTCATCATTGATAGGCATCTAGGTTGGTTCTGTGTCTTTGTTATTGTGAATAGTGGTGTGATGAACATACACGTGCAGGTGTCTTTATGATCAAATGATTTCTATTCCTTTGGAATATTCCCAATAATAAGTCTGGGTTGAATAGTAGTTCTAAGTTCTTTGAGAAATCTCCAGATTGCTTTTCACTGTGGCTAAACTAATTTACTTTTCCACTAGCAGTGTGTAAGTGCAAACTTCTCTCTACAACCTTGCCAGCATCTGTTGTTATACGTTTTTACTTTTTAGTAATAGCCATTCTGACTGGTGTTAGATGGTATCTCACTGCCTTTTGATTTGCATTTCTCTAATGATTGGTTATACTGAGGATTTTTTTTTCACATGCTTGTTGGCTATGTGTATGTCTTTTTTGAAAAGTATCTGTTCTTGTCCTTTGCCCTCTTTTTAATGGGACTATTTGTTTTTTGCTTATTAATTTGTTCAGGTTCCTTATAGATTCTGGATATTAGACCCTTGCTGTATGCATAGCTTTCAAATAGTTTCTCTCATTCTGTAGATTTTCTGTTTACTCTGTTGATAGTTTCTTTTGCTGTGCAGAAGCTCTTTAATTTAATTAGATCCTGTTTGCCAATTTTTGTTTCTGTTACAATTGCTTTTGGTGTCTTTGTCATGAAGTGTTTTGTCAGGGCCTATGACCAGAATGGTATTTCCTAGTTTTTTCTAGTGTTTCGGTGGTTTTATGTTTTACAGTTAAGTTTTTTAGCCCATCTTGAGTTGACTTTTGTACATAATGAAAGGAAGGAGCCCAGTTTCGATATTCTGCATATAGCTAGCCAGTTATCCCAGCTCCAAAGGGAGCTTTTTCTCTGTTATTTGTTTTTGTCAACTTTGTAAAAAAAATCAGATAAGTTTTAGGTGTATGGCTTTATAACTGAGTTCTCCAACCTGTTCCATTGGTCTATGTGTCTGTTTTTGTACCAGAATCGTGCTGTTTTGGTTACTGTAGCCTTGTAGTATAGCTTGAATTTGGGTAATGTGATGGTATCATTTTTGTTCTTTTTGCTTAGAATTGATTTAGCTGTTAGGGCTCATTTTTGGTTCCATATGAATTTTAGAATAATTTTTTTCTAATTTTGTGAAAAAATGCCATTGGTAGTTTGATAGGAACAACATTGAATCTGTACATTGCTTTGGGTAGTGTGGCCACTTTAACAATATTGATTCTTCCTATCCGTGAGCACAGAATGTTCTTCCATTTGTTTGTGTCATCTCTTACTTCTCTGAGCAGTGTTTTGTAATTCTCATTGTAACGATCTTTCTTCTCCCTGGTTAGCTGTTAATTTTTCATGGCTATTGTGAATGGGACTTCATTCTTAATTTGGCTCTCAGCTTGGATGTTGTTGGTGTATGGAAACACTACTGATTTTTGCACATTGATTTTATATTCTGAAACATTGCTGAAGTTGCTTATCAGTTTTTAAATGGAGACTCTTGGGTTTTCTAGGTACGGAATTGTGTCATCTCCAAATAGAGATAGTTTGACTTTCCTTTTTCCTATTTGGATGTCTCTTATTTCTTTGTCTTCACTGATTGCTTTGACTAAGAATTTTAGAACTACTTTGAATAGGAATAGTGAAAATGGCATTTTTGTCTTATTCCAGTTGTCTAGGGGAATGCTTCCAGCTTTTATCTGTTCAGTGTGATGTTAGCTATGGGTTTGTCATAAGATGGCTCTTATTATTTTGAAGTATGTTATTTTGAAGTTTGTTGAGGATGTTTAACGTAAGGTGATGTTGAATTTTATAGAGAGCCTTTTCCTGTGTCTACTGAAATGATCATGTGGTTTCTGTTTTTAGTTCTGATTATCTAATGAATCACATTTATCGATTTGCACAGGTTTAACCAGCCTTGCATCCTAGGGATGAAGCCTATTTGATCATGGTGGATTACCTTTTTAATGTGCTGCTGGATTCAATCTACTAGTATTTTGTTGAAGATTTTTATATCTATGTTCATCAGGGATTTGGGCCTGAAGTTTTCTTTTATGTTGTTTTGTCTCTGCCAGGTTTTGGTATGAGGATGACGCTTGTCTCATATAATGAGCTGGAGAAGGAGTTTCTCCTCCCTGATTTTTTGGAATAGTTTCAGTAGGAATTATACCAGCTCTTCTTTATATGTCTGGTAGAATTTGGCTGTGAATCTGTCTAGTCCAGGGCATTTCCTTGTTGGTAGGTTTTGAATTACTGATTCAGTTTTGGAACTTGTTATTGGTCCGTTCAGGGTTTCAATTTCTACCTGGTTCAATATTGGGAGGTTGTATGTTTTTAGGAATTTATCTATTTTTTATAGGTTTTCTAATTTATGTACATAGAGGTGTTCATAATAGTTTATGAGGGTTTTTTTTTCTAGTTCTGTGGAGTCGGTTGTAATGCCCCCCTTGTTATTTCTGATTATATTTAGTTGGATCTTCTCTCTTTTTTCCTTTTAGTCTAGTTACCAGCCTATCAATCTTAATTATTATTTCTTGAATAATCAAGTCTAGTTTCATTTTTCTTTTGTATGGATTTTCATGCCTTAATTTCATTCAGTTCAGTTCTGATTTTGTTTATTTCTTGTCTCCTGTTAGCATTGGAGTTGGTTTGCTCTTGTTTTTCTAGTTCCTTTAGGTGTAATATTATGATTTTAATTTGAGATCTTTCTAACTTTTTGATGTGAGCATTTAGTGCTATAAACTCTCATCTTAACACCACTTTAGCTGTGCCCCGGAGATTCTGATGTCTTATATTTTGGCTTTCATTAGTTTTGAAGAATTTCTTGATTTCTGCTTTAATGTCATTGTTTAACCAAAAGTCATTCAGGAGCAGCTTGTTTAATTTTCATGTAATTGTAGGGTTTTGAATTATTTTCTTTGTTTTGATTTTTATTTTAATTTCACTGTGGTCCAAAAGTGTGTTTGGTATGATTTTGTTTTTGTTTTTGCTTTTTTAACTTGCTGAGAATTGTTTTATGACAAATTGTGTGGTTGATTTTACAGCATGTGCCATGTGCAGATGAAAAGAATGTATATTATGTTGTCTTGGGGGAGAGAATTCTGTAGATGTCCATTAGGCCATTTGGTCAACTATCTAGTTAAGGTCCTAAATATATTTAATAGTTTTCTGCTTTGTTGATTTGTCTAATACTGTCAGTGGAGTGTTGGCATCTCCCATTACTATTGTGTGGTTATCTAAGTCTCTTAATAGGTCTCTAAAAACTTATTTTATGAAACTGAGTACTTCAGTATTGGGTGCATATATATTTAGGATAGTTAAGTCTTCTCGTTGAACTTGAACCCTTTACAATTATGTAATGCATTTCTTTGTCTTTTCTGATAATTTTTGGCTTAAAGTCTGTTTTGTCTGAAATTAGAACAGCATCCCCACTTTTTTTGTATGTTTGTTTTCCATTTGCTTGGTAGATTTTTTCTTCATCCCTTTACTTTGAGCCTACAGGTATCATTGCATGTGAGATGTGTCTGTTACAGAAACACCAGGGCTTCAGTATAAGTCCTGCTGCTCACTGCACAGTAAGCTAATCACTAAGACAATGAGTATTGCCAGAGAAGGAGGCTTTCATCAGGTGTTGCAGCTGAGGAGATAGCAGATCAGTCTCAAATCCATTTCTCTGATTAACTAAAATTAGGTGCTTATATAGCAGAAATGTAACTACCTGCAGAAAAGCAGGAATTCAGGAATTAAAGAGAGGCAAGGAAGAGGATTTGGTCATCAGGAAGCAGGTGGTTAGTTAGGTATTCATGATGGGTGAGGGGTCTGGTGTCTGATTGTCTAGATGTGGAAATCTCATAAGTTTCAGTTCCTTGATGCTGTCTGAGAGGACTGATAGTTGGTTTCCTGAGAAAGGAACTCAGATAAACAAATATAACTTCCTCAGGTTTCAAGCCCTGGGAGGCAGGGGATCACTTTATATGTTCTTTCCAAATAAACTATAACATCAATTCTATGGGACACTGGGTTGGTTTCAGGTCCCTTGAAGCCAGCATGCCATTGAGTCTTCTTTCTTATCCAACTTGCCACTCTGTGCCTTTTAAGTGGACATTTAGCCCATTTATTTTCAATATTAGTGTTAATATGTCAAGATTTGATCCTGTCATCATAATGTTAGCTCATTGTCATACAGACTTGATTGTGTAGTTGCTTCTTAGTGTCAATAGTCTACGTACTTAAATGTGTTTCTGTGGTGGCCAGGAATGATCTTTCTTTTCCATATTTAGCACTCCCTTAAGGACCTCTTGAAAGACAGGTCTAGTAATAATGAATTCCTTTGGCATTTGCTTGTCTGAAAAGATCTTATTTCTTTTTCACCTATGAAACTTAGTTTTGCTAGATAGGAAATCTTTGATTGGAATTTCTTTTCTTTAAGAATGCAAATATAGGCCCTCAATCTCTTCTGGCTTGTAGGGTTTCTGCTGAAAGGTCCACTGTTGGTCTGATGGGGTTCCATTTGTAGATTACCTGCCCCTTCTCTCTAGCTGCCTTTAATATTTTTTTTTAAGTGTTGACCTTGGAAAATGTGATGACAATATGTCTTGAGGATAGTTGTCTCATACAGAATCTTACAGGGGATATCTGCATGTCCTGATTTTGAATGCTGGCCTCTCTAGTGAGGTTGGGGAAATTTTCTTAGGCAGTAGACTCAAATATGTTTTCCAAGTTGCTTGCTTTCTCAGGGACACCAATGAATCATAGATGTGGTCTCCTTAAATAATTCCATATTTCTTGGGAGTTTTGTTTATGCTTTTTTTATTTTTATTTTCTTTGTTTTTATCTGACTGATTTGAAGAACCAGTGTTTGAGCTCTAAGATTCTTTCTACATCTAGTCTGTCATTAACACTTGTGATTTTATTATGAGATTCTTGTAGTGAGTTTTTCAACTCCATCAGTTTAGACTGGTTATTTCTTAAAGTGGTTATTTCATCTTTCATCTCCTTTATTATTTTATTGGATTCCTTAGATTCATTTGATTGGGTTTTGACCTTCTCCCAAATCTTGATGATTTTTGCTGGCATTGAGAATCTGAATTCTATGCCTGTCATTTCAGCCATTTTAGCCTAGTTAAGAACAATTTCTGGGGAACTAGTGTGGTAGTTTGGAGGAAAGAAGGCACTCTGGCTTTTTGAGGTGACTGTTTTTGTGCTGGTTCTTTGATCTTTGAAGTTGCTGTCATTTGGTTGGAGTTTTTTGCTTTTATAGTCTTTGATGCCTTTGGGGATTTATTTGTGGTATAAGGTGGGTTCAGTCAACTGGCTTTGCTTCTGGAAGATTTAAGGGGGGTAATGGTCAGCTCATCACTCCTGGGTTTCTTGCTTTATACCTGGGGGCTTGCACTGGACTACTGGCTTTGCTTTTGGGCCCCTGAAGGTTAGAAACCTGCTGCACTGTGGGAACCAAGATGTTCCCAGTCTACTGGCAACAACACTCCAATGGGGTATGCTGGACACTGGTCTGTGCTCTTGCACTTGTGGTCAAGTGATTTTTGAATACAATACTCTGGCTATGTTTCTACAGGAGATTGTATAAGGACAAAAAAAAATGATAAGAAAATCTTAGGCTTGGGCTGGGCACGGTGGCTCACGCCTATAATCCAGCACTTTGGGAGGCTGAGGTGGGCAGCTCACTTGAGGTCAGGAGTTCAAGACCAGCCTGAGCAACATGGAGAAATCCCATCTCTACTAAAAATGTAAAATTAGCCAGGAGTGGTGGCGAACACCTGTAATCGCAGCTACTCGGGAGGCTGAGGCAGGAGAATTGCCTGAACCCGGGAGATGGAGGTTGCAATGAGCTGAGATTGTGCCACTGCACTCTAGCCTGGGTGACAGAGTGAGACTCCACCTCATATTAAAAAAAAAATAAAAGAAAGTCTTGGGCTTTCCTTGATGGTTTTGTCATTGGTAAATGGTACAGAGACTATAAATACAAAATTATCTTTTTATACTGTAAAAAAAAAAAAGCAAATAAGTATATATATTGACATTGCTGGGAAACAGTGTTTTTCAATGTGAAAAAAGGTTGATAGAAATATGGAAAAGGGAAAAAATGAAAAGGAAACTTATGATATTATATGAAATTAATGACATCAAGCCATAGTTTAAACACACACACACACACATATACACACACACAAATCTAGAAGCAATGATATTCTAATAGGTATAAGCATCCTTCTGCCCATTAACATTTCTCCACTAAAGGAACTGGAGATTCTTAGAGAAATGGCAGAGTCCAGATTTGTACAATGAAAAGTATAAGGCAAGTTTGGGATATTCTATGCCAGAATTCAAAGGATTGCTTGTTGATTAACAGAGACATTTGAGAAGAACAGGGAAGCTAGCTTAAAGGCTACCCCACTGGCAATATTTGGAACAAGTTGAATATCAAAAAGAGTAAGGATAGTTATGTTTTATAACATGCTGGATTTTCTTAAAAAGCCAGGACTCAATAGTGATTAAAACATTAATATGTAATTTATGTTAAAGCAAGAGAGACAAGGAAGAAAAAGAAAAAACTCTTCTTTACAGATGAATGCCAGCTAACAAATCTGGAAGGAATGGTAGGATGAGAAAATGACCATTTTGCAAATCCCAGGTAAACTAATTAAATAAGACAAAGATCCTCAGTGGTTCTTAAACCACTGGGGAAAAGGTTATTGAGAATAAATATTCATGTGTTCTCAAAGTGTTACCCTAAATATTACTTATCACTTATAATGTATAATTACAAGAGTGAGATGTAGAGATTACCAACCAAGTTGTCAAACTTGGCAACACTAAAAGTGGTACATATTGTCTCCCGATGGGATGCAATAGAAACTATGTAACATCATTCATGTAATATCCTTGTTAAAAGTTCATAATATCCTCGTTAAAAGTGCAGAATCTGAGTCTAATCAAGAGTGAGCAATCAGAAGTCTTGATAGATATTTTCAAATTTTCCTTCAAAATGGTTACTTCCACTTAAACTTTCAAAGTTTTACCTATTCTTTTGCTAAATTGTTTCTGTTAATTCACAGCAATGTGCAGGAGCTATTTGTATTTTAATGAATTTATTTGCTTATAATAGGTGTGCCAATTTGGGGTTTACTCCATTTTTAAAATTTGTCCTTGACTTTATGTTATTTTTCACAAATATAAAACTTCAAAATTTTTAGTCATAGTTATCATTCTTTTACTTTCTGACTTCTAGGAAAGAAATAATTCCATGTCCTTTATTAATATGAGGACAGTAAAGAGGTGAGAGTATTTTTACTAAATTCTATAGCTTGCAGATTAGTCTGTCATATAGTTGGGAACAGCCAATGTTCTATTTGACTAAATCTGCACTGGTTCCATGCACATTAGTCAATATTTTCTTCTTCCATTTTAATCATGCCTACTCTTTATTCTTCACATTTACCCCATACCTACGGTAAATCTCTTCCTCATGTCTGCTTACATGAAAGATATTGAAGAAAAACAAACGTGAAATAGACTCAATTCTGCTCTCAGTTTACAGAGAAGAAGAGATGAAATGTGCTTGTAAGCATGGTCAATGCCACAAGAAAGACAAGAAAAATGTCACAAGATTTCAGAGAAGAGATTACATCTAGCTGACAAGATTAGGAAATGCTTTGGGGAAAGAGAGGTATTTAATTTGGGTCTTTAATTCTAGGTAAGATCTGTATGTACAAAAAATGGGATAGAGAAACAGGTACAAAGACAGAGAAGGGGAGAGTATGTAAAAGAAACGGCTAGAAGCTCAGTTGGCCTGAAGTGTAGGCTGTATGTACAAGAACACACATGAGGGCAGGAGCCTTGGACCTTGATCATTCAGTCATCAAAACTTTTAAAAAGAATGTATATGGCCAAGTGTGGTGGCTCACACCTGTAATTCCAGCACTTTGGAAGGCTGAGGTGGGTGGATCACTTGAGATCAGGAGTTCAAGACCAGCCTGGCCAACCTGGTGAAACCATCTACACTAAAAATGTAACAATTAGCCAAGTGCAATGGTACCTGCCTGTAATCCCAGCTACAGGGAGGCTGAGGCACAAGAATGACTTGAACTCAGGAGTCCGAGGCTTCAGTGAGCCAAGATTGCACCATCACTGTATGCCAGCCTGGGAGACACAGCAAGACACTATCTCAGGGGGAAAAATAAAAGAGTGTATAGCTATAGGTAAAAAGGAAATGTTGGGTATTGGGCAGTGTGGAGTTTTTGAGTATAATACCATTCCAGTGTTTGTCAATTCTACTTGTGGACTTTTTTTTTTTCTTATAAATCCTTTCCTCTCCATTCCAACAGTGTCCCATTTGTCCCCAGTTTTCTCAATTTAAAAATACTGGATCAGGAATTCCTGCATTGTCTTGATCTAATGAGCAATTTGGCTATGTCCAAATTGCAGGCTGCCATTTATTGCCCTGTTTTACTGTTAGTAGTGAAACTGCCTTAAAACACACTGTTGAGCAGCTCTTAACACTCTCTGAAGTGACACTTGGTCTCCTGGGCTGAAAGGGGAGGAATGACATGGTCCTTCTGCCTCTGGCTTTTGAGGCAGCTTGTGACCCTTGAAAAGGTTTCCAGTTACTTGGAGAGATGTGTAATTCCCTCAAGCTAGAAGACCAGATTTCCCCTTTGCCTGAGCACTGGAAACAAACGATTGGCTAATGTGAAAGCCTCCTCACTCATCCTAGAAGTAATTGTATCAATTTGACTTTGTGGCCTGGAGGTGGGGGCTGTGAGAGGGTAATAGGATTTAAACTCCAATTCTTTTTCAGCTGCTGGCTAGGATTAGTGAATGGAGATAAATAGAACCCCTTTGTTATTTTTATAAATTTCAGCTTCAGCTTTGATGGAGACTTAGATTTGAAACATCTGAAATTTCTCCAGAGATGACATATAAAAACTACAGGGAAAAGGTACAGAAATCCTATCTTGGATTAAAGAATTTGTCTCTGTTTCTCTTCTAGACAATGTTTGGGGAAATGATCTCCATACGGTTTTATTATTACTGATCACTCTGTACTCCTTCTTGAGCATTTGTCAGCAAATTGCTCCAATAAAAGTACTTGTAATAAATCCCATGTGTTCTGTGGGTCCATTGCCTTGTAGGTATAATTCTTCTCAGATATATTGCAGTTTGGTGGTTCAATGACTTTGTAATTTAAACTGTAACTGATGGAAGGAAACAGACTCATCTTCTCAAAGTAATGACTTAAAGCTACTATTCTGAAGACTTGAGAGCTTCATGGCTCTGTTGTTTCTGTCTTGTTTGTGTGTTCATTAGAGTGTGCTCAAACTGGAGAGGGGATAATTGAGTCTGAGAACTGTCTCAAATCAGGAACTGTTGAAGCAACTGTGTTTATTTATGTTAGAGAAGAAAAAACAGGAGACACATGCTGAAAGTATTCAAATACTGTGAGTAAATATTAAGAGGAGACAGACTTTGATGGTGTTTCCAGTAGGGCTAACCAGTAAGCATTGGAGGGAAGTTACATGGGGGC
Source organism: Plecturocebus donacophilus (assembly GCA_004027715.1). Classification (NCBI taxonomy): domain Eukaryota; kingdom Metazoa; phylum Chordata; class Mammalia; order Primates; family Pitheciidae; genus Plecturocebus; species Plecturocebus donacophilus. Next base: position 79,253 of record PVKP010002034.1, read on the forward strand.
AGGTTTGAATTTAATAGAAAAATGAATTTTGTATCACTATCCAAAAATGGAACAAATTGGCCAATGCTGAAAATATGGGCTGGGTAACTCTTGAGGTTATAATTACTCTTTGACATTACTTGTCAATTTTAAGAGTCAATTCATTCATTAACTCATTCCTGATTCATTCATTCAAGTATTAATTACCTTAAGGAATTATTAGGAACCAATGTGGGTAAACACAATAATTCATGACAACAGATGTGGCACCAGGATGTGGACTGTGACTCCCTCACAGTGGTAGGGAGATAAACAATGACCAAATAATCAAGCAATGAGTACATGATATTAAACTTGGGTAAATGTCACAAAGTGAAGGAATGTGGTCCTAGAAGAGCACATGTTGGCCAAGCATGGTGGCTCACACCTGTAAACCCAGCACTTTGGGAGGCTGAGGTGGGCAGATCACCTGAGGTCAGGAGTTCAAGACCAGACTGGCCAACATGGTGTAACCTCATCTCTACTAAAAATACAAAAAAGCCAGGCATGGTGGCACATGCCTGTAATCCCAGCAACTCAGGAGGCTGAGGCAGGAGAATAGCTTGAAGACAGGAGGCAGAAGTTGCAGTGAGCTGAGATTGTGCTACTGCACTCCAGCCTGGGCAACAAGAGTGAAACTCTGACAAAAAAAAATAAATAAATAAAGCACAAGTCAAAGGAACCTTCCTAAACCTAGCAGTGGTGTGTGGGTATTGTGAGGGGAGCTTTCCTGCTGATGCGATGCTGTAGTAGAAAGTTGGGAAATGAGTAAGAATGAATCTGCTGTGGTGGGAAGAGAAATGGAAGAGGTTTCCAAGCAGCCTGTGAGCAGCCCTGTGGAAGGAGAGATTCTGGTATGAGTTTCCCAGTCTTTCCTTGAAGTAAGAATGACCTTAGGTTCTTGTTAAGTATACCAATTTTGAGGGTTTTCCTCTGAAAGTATCATCCAATGGGCTAGGAAATGTTATCAAGCAACTTGAGTGATTTGATTATTTAATTATCCAGTAACTTGAGTGATTCTTATCAACATAAAACTTTCAATTGGGACATTAGCAGAACTAGAAGAAAGCCACTGTGACTGATGCATGAAGGTTGTGGGTTGTGGGGTGAGAGGTAGGCTGTGGTCAGTGCATTTGCTTTTATCCTGAGATTATAGTAGGTCTGTGGAATTAGTAACTAAAAATTGAGGGAATTCTTTCTTAACACTTTAATTTTCCCTGTGAATGAAGAAACAAAAATGGTTATCCATATGTAGCAGGAGAGGCTGAGCAGACATCATCACAGTTTTGAGGAAAATGGAGAAATGAGAGAGCCAGTTGGCCAGGAAAAACTAGTAGAGACTGGTGTGCAGAGTTGAGGGATCACTTCAGGTTAGGGATTATGGATTTATAGAGGTAACAATTTGCTCTGCAATTGTTTTTCTCCAGCAATTATCAAACTCTTCAGTTTAACTAGAGAGAAAGCAGGATTGATCCAGGTTAGATGTGATAAAATACAAAGGCATAAAGAAGTTCGGGGTATGGATAAGAGTGATTTTGAAATGAAGGATTATGGCATGTAAGTTGGATAAGGAAGAAAGTAAAGAAAGGAACAGGCTGAAAGATTGCTTAATCACATAGGAATCTGTAGATCAGAGGTTCTAAGGAGACCAAAGTGGAAATAGTTTCAAGTTATCAGTAGAAAGGCAATGTTGTGGTTCATGGATAAACCACAGCATTGCCTCTCTGTGGTTGATTGGATTTATTCATTATTTGAAGATCAAGCATTTTTACATAATATTGATGTCTACAACATTACAGTGTGCAGCTGGGTTTCCTTGAGTAGAGTGGAGGAAAAGTTATTAAAAAAGAGTTAGCCAAATCATCTCTTTAGAGAGAAAATCATCTCATCCCCACTACTACGATTTAGGCGAATCAAGACTGGAGAAGGGGATTTTGCTTCAATGCATGACCTGTTGTTTTCTTCCACCCTAATAGTCAATGTGAGGTGGCTGCAGGTCAGGCATCTAGGTAAGATGCTGCCACTGGTGTAGTTTATCATAAAGTATGTACAACTTAGGGGTCAGGACAGGAACACATCAGGCTAGGGAGCCACCAGAAGCCAGGAAGGCACGATTACTAGAAAACAAAACACGACAAATGGCCAGAGTGATGGAGATGGTGAGAAGCTGGAAGCGCTGTATACTGAGAGGAAAGAAAAACAAAAAATATTGAAAAACAAGAAAGTCAAGTAAAACCGGGAACTAGAGTGAAGGCAAGATAGACAGGTGAGCAGATATAGCACAGCTGTAGTGATGGAATCACCTTGCTTTGGTTCAACCTAAGCTGTGTTATTTCCTTGTGACCCTGATGAAAACCGATCTAGAACAGGCCTGGCCTGCACATGGCAGTCAATGAAAACAGCTAATGGATAGGAAAATGTCTGGTTGAAAGAAATGCTTGAAAACGTGTTGTCCTTTGTCATTGAAGATGGCCCTATTATACTTCAGACACTACACTAGGATTTGCAGTCAAAAAGAAGAATTTATCCCTATCTTCCCTTTCCTGATAGAAGCTAATTAACCCATAGAATTACTGGAAAATAGAACTGTAATGCTTCATAATCCAGAAATAACATCTCTTCAAGGATCTGTCAAGTGAGGGCTGAAAACCAAATAAATATACGTATTCTCTCTTGCACAAAACCAGTACATCTGAAGCTAGAAAGCTACAAGCAGTTTAGGATGATTCATCTCAAGAAAAATATAGTGAAACAGCTAAAGAAATACTGCATTTTGACCCAGGCACGAGGGTAACAGTGCTCAAGAAGTCATTGCTGTTGCCCTTTTCTGGCTGTGGCTCACATTATAGGCTGAAGAGTCCCTGGGGCCAACTAGATGGGTTCACGCAGAGATGTATCCCTCTTTTTAGACCATGCTTTGATACCTAGGACCCTGGGATTCCCTTTCTAAATGATCTGACCCTACTTTCAGAGCCTGAGTGGGTCTGTTAGCTTTATCTTTGCTCCTAAGGACACGATGGCACCACTGGTGGGTGTATCCTAAGCTGAGTGGTGATCAAGAAGTAGCTGTTTGTGGAGGCCATGGCTGGAACTTATATACACAACCTGGGTGTCCACATACATATAAGCATGAAAAGGAAGGCGGGCAGGAAAAGAAGGGAAGATTGTAAAAGGCCTCGGGCTAGGAGCTACAAACCAGCTATCTGCACTGCCATGGTCTGACTCAACTCTGAGGAGTCAAGGATTCTAAACTCAGATCTGGCCTTTCAGGTTTTATGAAGTTCTGTTTGTCAAGGTAGAAGGGTAGAATATGTTTTATTTAGCACCCTATTCACTTGATTTATATCTTTTAAATATTCGGACATATAATACGTGATCCTCCACTTGTACTTTTACCTAGGTCCCAAATATCTGGGACAGACCTGGGCTTCTGTTCACAAGTTACGCTAACTTTAGTCCTGCATTGTGGCACTGTCTTGTGCCTATTAGTTTATATGTCTATCTTTCCTTTTAGACATTTTGTTCTTTAAATCATGTCCTATTTTTAAATTCCCCAGTATGTAGCTGATTGCCTCTGTGCACATAATAAGCGCTCAATAAATATTTGCTGAATCAGCAAAAAGACTATGCAGTCATGAAATTTCTCTGACTGAGGCAATGTTCTGATAGGCCCTTGCTCTGTTTCTAAAATCCCAAGGGCTCCTCTTCTTGCTTAGTCCCTATAAACAATATATATATATATTCCCTCCACAAAGCTTACTTCCCTTTTCTATTACATGTGAATGTGAGAGGTAGAGAAACATGGATTCCTAACAGGTGGCATCAGAATTCCTTTTAGTAAGAGAGTTGTCTTACTTTACTTGAGAAAGTGTATGGAACCCAGGGCTGGCTGAAGTAAAGACATTACAGGGAGAGGAAGATTAATTTTGCATAAAAGAAGATGAAGCATTTGGCATTTGGGAGGACAATCTGTCAGGAAGGAGGAAGAGAAGACAGGAGCCAGCCAGATGGAAGACTCCAGATGACATGACCCCTCTTTATGACCACCTCCACCCATCCAAGTAAAGACTGCTAAGTTCCCAAGTCGTCTTTAATGTGTTTGTTTTCCCCTGGAAACTGAAGAAGAAAGAAATGCATTCTACATTGGAATTACATGGTATGGAACAGAGGCAGCACGTGAGAATGCAGAATCACGGAGATTAAGATTTACTCTGAGAGTGAATTGTTAGCTTTCTGGAAAAGATGTAGAACTCTCAGTGGGGGTTTTGAATGTCCATGGATTGTGGAAGTGGCAGGAGTTCGAGCCAGTCTTATGTAGGTTGTATGGTAGCTAATACCCTTGAGCTTCCCATTCCAGTCCTTTACGCTTTAGTACGAAGCCCCAGTTCCTTCACGTGCCTTGTGACAGTCGGCTGTAAATGCTGCTCTCCCCACCTTCGCAGTGAAAATGGCTCCTAGATTGCAAGGAGGATTCAAATGAGGTTTATTTCATCACTTCCTCTCGGTGAACACTTCTTGCTACCTGGATTTATTTTTCATCAGTGAGTGCTTTCTTTTTTTTTTGGAGACAGGTTTTTGCTCTTGTTGCCCAGGCTGGAGTGCAGTGGCTCTATCTTGGCTTACTGCAACCTCTTCCTCCAGGGTTCAAGGAATTCTCCTGCCTCAGCCTCTGAGTAGCTGGGATCACAGGCGTGAGCCACCACACCTGGCTAATTGTTTGTATTTTTAGTAGAGACAGGGTTTCACCTTGTTGGTAGGCTGGTCTCGACCTCCTGACTTCAGGTGATTCAGCCAAATGCTTTTTACTTACAAAACTAATACATGTTATAAGAAAATTTTAGTATAAACATTAATAAAGTCAGTGAATTAAAATATACATATAAGAATAAACATAATGCTTGTTACTTTATGACTGTGCTTTAGGGTTCTTTGGAAGCAACAGAAATCTACTCTAGGTAACTTAGAAAAATTATTTATGTGAAAAAATTTTAAGGAATCAGATCTGCATGTAGGGGACACACAGGAATGCCCATTGAGGCACTAATGCATATTTCTTCCCTAAGGAAGAATTGAAGTGAAGGTTGGAGAGTGAGGTAAGGACCTTTGGAAGGGACAAGAATCAGAGCACTTCGGGACTTTGTAATAGCAGGAATCTATGGAATATCCTTAGGGCTCTGACACAGCATACATCAGTTCTTCCCCTTTTCAAACTCCCAGGGAAAGATCAGCTTTGCTTAGCTCAGGTCATGAGTCTGCCTCTTGGCCAGGGTACCTTCATTAACAAAGGGGAGATCTGGATTCTAGACAAAACACATTTCCATTACCGGAAGCTGAGGGAATAGATTTGTGAAACAAAACTTCAGGTGTTGATTTTAATTTTTCACATGTCAGTATGTCCTGGATAGTCATTTACGGCAGCGCATACAGATCTAAGCTTCTAAAAAGTGCAGTAATTTCTTGGCATGCGCGTCAAAACCTTTCTTTTATTTTTTAGTTTGAGTGTTAATGGACAAATAATTATGGTATATATTTATGGGGTACAGTGTGATGTTTTGAAACGTATGTATCAACTGTAACCTGATCATGTCAGGCTAATTAACATATTCACCACTTCAAATATTTATCATTTCCTTGTGATAAAAATATTTAAAATTCTCTCTTTTAGCTAGTTTGAAATATATATACAATACATGATTATTAACTATGGCCACCTTGCTGTTCAATAAAACACCAGCATGTGTTCCTCTTGTTGCACTGTAACTTCTCCACCCCAGCTTTCCTCCACCTCCCACCTCCTCAGCCTCTAGCAACCACCATTCTACTCTCTCCTTTTATGAGTTCAACTTTTTTAGATTCCATATATAAGTGAGATCATATGGCATTTGTCTCTCTATGCTTGGCTTATTTCACTTAACATAATGCCCTCCAGGTCTCATCCATGTTTTTGCAAATGACAGAATTTCCTGTTTTTCTAAAGTCTGAATAGTATTCCACTGGGTATATATACACCACATTTTTAAAATTCATTAATTTATTGACAGACACTTCGGTTGTTTCCCTATCTTGGCTATTGTGAGTAATGCTACAGCGAATGTGGGAATGTGCACATCAAACTGATTTCAGTTCCTCTGGGTATATACCCAGTAACAGGACTGTTGGATCATATGGTAATTCTATGTTGAGTTTCTTAAGGAAAATCTTTCTCAACAGGGACTGTTTTCTTGGATTTTCTTCACGTATGATTAGACTAGGTGGTATTAAACTACAGGCCTTTTAGTTAGCTCTTGGTTTTCACATGCTTTACTGACCTCAGAACCTCTATCCCAGCCTACATTGCTTAAATAGCATAGAAAACTAATCCCGTCCTGACATTCTGATTTGGAGCCAGCCTCTTGGAATGAAAATCAGTTTGCATCTGGGTGCAGGAACTGTCGGTTTTGAATTCCAGGTAGAGTTGCAGAGAGCTCAGTTAGCAAACTGGCAGCGGCTGGCTATTTCCATAATAATAGCTCTCATTTATTAAGCCCCTATCGTCTAAGTAAATATGTGGTTTCCCTGATTTATTGGAATGAAGATACTTTCTCTTAATTTCTAAAGATAGCTCTCAAACTGTCCTATGTATGAGGACTAGCTGGATAATTTCTTCAAATTGCAGATTGCTAGGCTACCCCCAACCCTGCCAAAAATCCAAGTTACTTAGATTGTGGTTTAATCTTGGACTTTGAACTTTGAAAATAATCTTAGGTGATTCAGATACAGGATCCTAAAACTGTACTTTAATAAATGTTGATTTATGTGATAGTGCTGATAATGTGATTAATGAAATATCAGATACAAAATACCTTTATAACAAATTAATGGCTTAAAATTCATTTTCTGTCTTTATGATTATTAGATGTACTATATTCATGAATATGTAGAAAGGAGCAGAAGTCTCAATACCATCTGGTTATAGCTATTAGGGAGGAGTGTGTGGAACTTAGAACATATGATTTATGTTTGAATGGGTATGGAGAACCAATCAGAGTTGGGATGATCAGAGAGCTGTGGCCTATCTCACCTTAAAGGAAGAGAAAGGGGACTCCAATCACAGCATGTGTGTCTGTGTGTGTGTGTCTGTGTACATCTTTTTAAATCTCTTTCACGTTTCCACTCAATGTTGACATAGTAAAATGACTCTCAGATTGTTGCTGGAAATATGTCTTCACTGGTAGATACTGCCTGAGTCTATTTATCAATAAGTACATCTAGTTATAAGGAAGACATTTTTTGCCTTTGTGAAAGTAGTTACAAATTTAGAGGCTAAGGCTGAGAAACAATAGTATCAAATGAATGAAATAAGAGTTCAGAAATAAGATTTCACGTTTACAAGATAAACAGTCTGTATTAGTTCTCATATTGCTATAAAGAAATACCCAAGACTGGGTAATTTTTAAAGAAAAGAGGCTTAATTGGGTAATGGCTGCACAGGAAGCATAGCAGCATCTGCTCTGGTGAGGACTCAGGGAGCTTTTGCTCATGGCGGAAGGCAAAGTGGGAGCAGGTGTCTTGCATGGCAGGAGCAGAACCAAGGGCAAGATGGGGGAGGTGCTGCACACTTTTAAACAACCAGGTCTCATGATAACTCACTATCACATGGACAGCACAGAAGAGATGGTGCTAATCCATTCATGAGAACTCCACCCCTATGATCCAATCACCTCCCACCAGGCCCCACCTCCAACACTGGGGATTACAATTTGACGTGAGATTGGGTGGAGACACAGATCCAGACCATATCAGAGTCTGCATAGGAGGATCTTTCCTGCCGAGGAATATGATCAAATCTCATAGAGGTAGTTTTAAACCACAGGACAATTTTTATGTCTTCATAGAGAAGAAAGAACTGTTAATTCCTGTGAGTTTTATTAAATTTACAATGGATTGATTGACTTATTGAATCATAAGTAAAACCTCTTTATGTGCCCTTTTCAAAAGAATCTCTAGCTGGTGGGAATATTCCTTAACTTTAGCATAGTTTCAACAATAATGTCACTGTAAACATAAATCACTACAAATCTAATCTAGCCTTCTAAGCTACTAATGGATTTTTTGAACTCTTCAGTTTAAAAAAGACATTTAATACTAATATACTGTGTAATTTAATGTAAATAATTTAAGTTAGTTAAAACAGGTTTGGATTTAGTTCAAAGTATATAAAACCAATGAGCTATACAACAGAAATCAGTTGATCTGTTCATTCAGCATGGATCAAACTGGTTTTCAACTAAAAAGTTAGTCCACTCAAAGTGAAAAACGGACTCAAACCAGTTCCCTTTAACCTGCTTAGTTACTGTTTTATCTCCCACAGCCTTTTCAACCAGTAACCTCACCATAAATCTTGCCATCATTGGAAGCTGCATTGCCCTGACATTTTCATTTTAAGCAACCCATTCTTGAGCCACCACAACTTAATCTTCCAGATGATTGCTGTATTTTCTTAACTGTAACAGTTCTTGCCTTATTACTTCTGCTGCATAACTCCATGCCTTTTTCACCATCCATTCTCCTGATGTCTCTATTTTCCTCTTCACCCAACTTAGATTCCATTTACAATCCATTATAGCCACTTCCTTGAAAATACCTCAGCTCACTTTTTCTCACTCCCTTCCTGTGCACTGAATTTGTACAGCAAAACCAAACCTTGGTGAAACCCAATTGTTCACTTTTTCCATGCCTATCCTGGGGAAACAGAACATTTGGGAGGGGGTTGTGAAGGGAGTGTGGTTGGAATCACAATATAGCCGACTAACTTCACTTGAAATTTATGACTGGAAACCCAAAAAGGCCATTTTCTGGCAATCCTGCTACAGTGCCTTCCCGAGTGTTGGCAGGTTTACTGAATGGGCTTCTCTCGTTAGGGAAGAAGCTAGGAAATATCTTCACTTTGCTCCAGCCACTGCTTTCCAATCCAGTGAGTAGTAGTTTCTTTTCTCACTTACCGATGGCATCACAAGCATATTCCCTGCTTTTGGACCACTTTCATCCATAAACAGACACATTCTCCAGTGAAAGGAAAAAAGTGTAGTTCAGTGTAAATGACAACTTGACTTTATCATTGCATTCAACTTTTCTGCTACCCCTTAGCTCAGGACTGACCCATGTACGGGAGAAGAGCATAGTCTTTATCTTCAATACCTCTTCACCTTGTTCTTCCATTCCTCTTCCTCCTGCTGTTACCCTCCTATCATGTTGCTTCCGGCCTCTGGAGGATCAGGATCAGGAAAGAATGAACAAACAAAGTGGAGAAAGACCTTTTGACTTAGCTAAGGTTAATAGAAGTTCTCTCTTGCCTATCAACTACTCTCCTTCAGGGCAGGTATTCTAATACTGGCTCTTCTGTGGAGGTCTTTAGTAACCCCTGCTTCCCCAGCAGAAGGAATCTCTACTCATTTAAAGTTAGCAAACTCATGTGACCCTCCACCTTATTTCTGCACCTCTACTCGCACCGCAAGAGGTGCATCAACAGCCTTTTAAGTCTGCAGTTATAGTTCCCTCAGCCTTAAAGGCAAAGAATTCTTAGAGCAAATATGGTATAACAAAATTCAGACCTTATTTCCCTCGCCAGCAACCACCTGTGTCTTAAACGGTACTCATCTTTGGTCTGCTAAATCAATGCATTTCAGGATGATTCCACTACTTTCTTGTTCAGTCACCATGCGCAGCTTGAAGCAAAAAGCAAACACCTGCAGCTTTCCATTGTTACTGTTGTTTGTTGTTTTTGAGGCGCTCTCTTTTGGGTCTCTTGGAGCTTTCTACAAAGTATACTTTCTACTGTCTATGGAAGGTAGTAAAATAAATTATATAGAACTCCATCATTTTCTCTAAGTCCTCTTTCAAACAATCCTCCTCCATGAATTCTTGGTCTTTCTTACACAAGCTGTGGAATGTGATGATTACTGGGCCATTGTTCTACCCTCTGGTAGATCCTTCACAGAAGTATTTAGTAGACTCTTCAGTTTCTTTCAGCTTTTGGGCTCTAACTGAAATTCTGATGTAATAGGAAATTTCCATTCAACATCTTTTTATATCTGTCATTTATTTTCTTTCATCTTTGAGATGACTATTTTATGCCTTTTCCTTTCATTTCATACATTCATTTTCTTCCATTCCCTTTCAGTCATTGACTTTGTCTCACGTTCTGTTGAAAGAATAAATACCACGACAAGGAATCTAAAGAGGCAAATATAACCACATTCTCTAGTTTCCTTTCCGTTACTGGGAAAAGGTGTCCCTTTCAAATGGTGTTTACTGTGGCAAAATATCTAAAGTTATAAATCTGGAGGGAAAGATAATTTGCAAAATTTCTTCTAAAAGACAAGAATTAGAGCAGCAACACAGGAGAGGATAACTGGTCATGAAACATAGTGCTATGGTTTGGACCTGGTTCCTCTGGCCCCACCAACTCTCCTGTTGAAATCTGATTCCCAGTGTTGGAGGTGGGGCCTAATGGGAGGGGTTTGGGTTATAAGGCAGATCCCTCTCGAGTAGATTAATGCCCTCCCTGGGGAGCGGGTGTAGGGGAGGTGAATGAGTTCTCACTCTTAGTTCCCAAGAGAGTTCCCTAGAGAGCTGGTTGTTAAAAAAGAGTCTGGCACCTTTCCCTTCTCCCTTGCTTTGTCTCACCATGTGATCCCTGCACACACTGGCTGTTCTTCCCCTTTGTCATGAGTGGAAGAAGTCTAAGGCCCTCACCAGATGAAGATGCTGGTGCCATGCTTCTTATAAAGCCTGCAGAACCATAAGACAATAAATATTTTCTTTTAAAAAATAAATTGCCCAGCCTCAGATGTTCCTTTGCAGCCACACAAATTATACCTGGTCACCAAAATTTAGAGGACCCATCAATTTAAATCAAAAATTTAAAAAATACTCCTCTATTTTTATCTATTTTTTATATATTTATGAAATTATGTATAGCTTTATTTTCATAAACATTAACACAGGCATATGTTTATTGATATCAAGAAGTCCAGAAGGACTTTTATCTGTTGTTATAGTTCCTAGTTCCTAGTTGGTACAAAAAGGAAAATTTATTATCTCACATTCAAGACATGTTAAGGTGAGAATTTAATGTTATTTAATGGCTAATTCAATGGCATCATCAAAAACTCAGGTTCTTTCTTTGTTCTGCCATTCTGTGAATATTGCTTTTTCCCACAGTCTAGCTGCTGCTTTTTCACAAGATTTATATCTGTCCAGATCATCACATTTAGACATGTCAATCTGAGAAAAAGAAGAGTACCAGCTGCCCCTCAATAATCCGTCCTTCACATCTCATTGGCCACCCTCTAATCCAACTGCTGGTTAGAAGTATAGGATTACCACGATTTAATAGACTAATCAGGATTGGCTCCTTGGCTGGAGATGGGATCACTTCCTCTCAGGAGTAGAAATCTGGATTCTGTTAGCAAGGAAACAGGGGCAAATTGAACTGCTGCAGGCTTTTAATGAATTTCAACAACAGTGTCAGACTTCCTCATTTCCTCCTCCAATCCTGCACATCTTTCAGAAAATTTATTCTTTCAGCAAATATTTATTGAACATATACAGCCAGCCCACCACTGCTCTAGGCACTGGGGCCACCGTAGTAAACTTATTCCATTTTTATTTCTTTTGGGGTTATTCCCATATGTCTAAATTATATGTTTACGTTGAAGCTTTCTGAAATATCAAAATTAGACGATGTTCATTGACTTCCTGCCATGAATCATGAGGATTTAGCTGTTTTATGTAACTACTCATCTCCCCTACCTCTCTCCTATGTGTATAATCCATCCATAAAACTTTAAAAAGGATTTTAAAACCTGTTTCTTCTTTAATAAACCACAATCTACCTATATTAGTCTGCTCTAACACTGCTATGAAGAAATACCCAAGACTGCATAATTTAAAAAGGAAAAACGTTTAATTGACTCATAGTTCCTTATGGTTGAGGAAGCCTCAGCAAACTTAAAATCATAGCAGAAGGCAAAGGAGAAGCAGGGACCTTGTTTACAGGGTGGCAGAATGGAGTGAGTACAAGCAGGGGAAATGCCAGATGCCTATAAAACCATCTGATCTTGTGAGAACTCACTATTACAAAAGCAGCATGGGGGAAACTGCCCTCATAATCCAGTTACTACTACCTGGTCCTGCCCTTGAAACACGGGGATGATGGGGATTGCAGTTCGAGGTGGGATTTGGGTAGGGACACAGAGCCAAACATATGAATACCCCTACTCTTCTTTCATCATTTAGCATGTTTGGAATGCCTATTAGCAGTTTGGCAGCAGGAACAAGATATCTTTGTCTTTTTTTCTCCGCAGGGGAGTTCTCCAATGCCATTTTCAGTTATTTTTAATTTCCACCCCTTTGGTATCTTGGAGGTTGGTGCTTCTCCTTTTCACACTGCTTCTCCCTCAGTCAAGGACATCCAAAGGTTAAAGACTTGACGTTCCCTCTCCTTTAGAACTCAGTAGCTGAAGGCAGATGGCAGAAATCTGCAGGAAGGCTTTCACTTTATAGACAGCATCTCTTGGCTTCCAAATTAATAAGACGAAATCATTCTTCTTCCACATATCCCCATTCTCTTTTTATTGCTCAACCTCAATCAGCTATATCTTTCTTTTAATATTGTCAATATTAAGAATATTTACATTTTATACCTTTTTCCTTTGATGTACCCTTGATTCTAAAAGGTGAAAATCAATAAATCATAATGTCATATTATGACTATGTAAATATTTTCTGCTGCAGAGTCAAACAGTTCACTCATATTATGTTTTTCTCCATGAATCATATCACTCCAAAGAAATTGTTCCTGTCAGAAATTCAATTGTATTTTCTTACTCTCTTTTTAAAATAAATCACCAGTTGTCTTTGTCATATTATCAAGTTATTCCAAGCTTTAATAATGCTGTGTAATTCAGAGCTTTCCAACCACTGATGGTATCAGTAGGGGTCAGGCAAGCTCACGGCTCATCAGGGGTATGAAACCTCCTTTATTTAGCTCATTGTGCTAGATAAATATTGCCATTTTAAATTTATGCTGTGGCGTAAGAAAGGTTGTGAGGTGCTGGAAATCCATCCACTTTCTCCCTTTTCTTCCCACAGAGATCTCAGAACCTGAGGTTGTGCTCTGTTTCTATTGCAAACTTGTCATCCTAGGACTTCCCCACTCTGCTCTCCTGGATTAGATTCATTTTCCTGGATCCCACATTTTCTTCTTTCTGGGTTTACTCCTTTGTTTTCCTAGGGTGCATCTTCCAACTATGTCCTGAGAAGTGTAGCAGGAGGTAAGAATTCTGAGTCCTCCATTTCTCTAGGTATCTTTATTTGCCTTTCTCACAGGATTGAGAGACTGGCTGAATATAGTCCTCTCAGTACTTTGACAGCATTGCTTAGTTTTCTACCATTCAGTTATTGATGAAACATTGGAGCCACTATAATTATGATTATTGGTACATGACTTGAAAGCTTTTAGGATCCTTTGTTTATTCTTGGTCTTTTGAAATTTCATGATAATATGTTTATGGGGCTATTTTCATCCATTTCACTGGCACTCAAGAACTCCATTTTAGCTTCTTTCGCTGTAGAAAATAGTCTTCTGTTGCTTTGAAATTTTTCTGTTTATTTTCTCTATTCTGTTTTTCTAGAATTTTCATTAGACAGATGTTGGGTCTCCCAGGTAAACCTTTACTGTCATTTTTTTCTTTTCTATTTTTCTGACCCTTTATCCCTTTGTTCTATATTCTTAGAAGTTTCCCCAATTTACCTTCTAGACATGACTGTTAAGACTCAAAAGCACAGGTCTCCTTACTGTAAAATTAGCGGTATCTAAGTATCACTGCTCATCCTATAGCAGAACTTTCTAACTGGCAAACCTCCTCCATGCACATATAACTTATACTCAGCCCTTTGATTGCCTCACTTTTAAGAGAGAACAGATAACCAAGGATCAACAGGCATTTGTGGAAAACTTGTAGCATGTAATGGCAATAAGCAAACTCAAGTTTAATCAAGGTTATTCATCAGGAGAGATGACTTCAAAGGAAAGAGATAATTCCAAAACCAAAAGACAACAAAAATAAAGACTGTCCTTTGCATGGATAGAGCTGAAGGCCATTATTCTAAGCAAACTAACATAGGAACAGAAAATCAAATGCTGCGTATTCTGACTTATACATGGTACATATGGACATAAAGAAGGGAATACAGACACCAGGGCCTACCTGAGGGTAAAGGGTGGGAGGAGGGTGAGGACTGAAAAGCTACTTATCAGATACTATGCTTGTTAGCTGGGTGGCAAAATAATCTGTATACCAAACCCCTGTGAGACATGCAATTTACCCATATAACAAATGCACATATGTACCCCTGAACCCAAAATAAAAGTTTAAAAACTTCTTAAAGAAGTATCCTTTTATTCAGTTTTACCTGGATAAAAGTTACAGGATTTCAGTTCATTATACACAATTTTCAATGTAATCCCCCTTTTTTGTGCCACTTTCCAGTTTTAAACCCACAGCCTCTTTAGTGTATGTCTGATTCCTTCCTTTCCTGTATACCATTGAAAACTAGCTGCCTCTACTAGTTTCTACTGGGCTTTGTTTCTTAAGAAAGTTTTGAAAACTCTTATCCACTGGTATTGCCCACATCCATTTTCTTCATTATTAGGAAAAAATACCTTTATGTATTTTTTTTTTGCCATCATTGTTAGAGATCTTTTAGCAAAGTGCAAGGTCTTAAATAATGGAACAAATTCTGATTTCAACATTTTTGCCATTTTTTCATTTAATTTACCTGTTGGTGATGTACATGCTGCCCTAAAAAAAGTGCCTGGTTATGAGGAATTATTAATTAAAGCATCATGATACCAAATGTACCACCCTGCTAATAATCCCCAGCTGTGAGCTACATCCTAAATGATGAAGTTGATGTAGACCTGATTCTATGCTGCTTACTCTGTCAATGTTGACAGTTAATATTCCAACTAACATCAAGCATACCAACTCAGACTAACCTGGGTGATGAAAGGCTGCACTCAGCATATATTTTATTACTGGGAAAATTATAAAAGAGAAGACTAATAAAATAATTTTACATAAGAAGAAAATATTCTTATATTGGAATGGTCTCATAGATTCCTGACAATAGGCTATAAGAGGATTAGATCAGTGACTGTATTTTTTGTATGCACTTTATAAAACATTTTCAAGACTTATTTTCAAAAAGTATCCCTTTTTGTATTTTATGTATCTAATTTTTTGTTATGAGGGTAAAAAGCTATAAAGGATATTAATATTGATATATACAATTAAATTGCTATATTTTAAAACAAATATAATCTAAATGTCATATGAATTTATATCTATCACCATCCATTAAAAAATACATCAGCAAGCACTCTTTAGTAGTATGTTTTTATTGCATTTCCCACTCTGAATTTTATCTTAATGTAATATATATTTAGAATGGAAAGTTTTTAATTAATTGTCTTTATTGAGTAATTCATGGAAAAAATATATGAAATGAAACTGAAATTGATGTATCAATACACTTCTTGTAACTGTAGGGCTCTAAGGGTTAAATTTTTTTCATTAATTTATCATCACGATGATTAGGAGCTGGTCAAGAATCACCAATTTATTTCACCACTCATCTAATAAGTAATGATTTTCAATCTGAAAAACACAACTGTATGGTCCTCTGAGAAACAACCATATATTTTTGTATTAAAATTTTATTTAAAAAACACTTGTGAAGAAAATCACACACACATTTGACTCATGTCTGCTCAGGAGAAATCAAGCCGTTCACACTCCAAGGATATAACCAGGATCCCTTTGGTGGCAGCCCATCCCAATTGTAGGAACAGTGCCCAAGATGAAATAGCCTCTGGAATGCTACAGAATGACAATAAACGGGGAAAATATCATCCTAATAGAGAATCAAAGTGCTCGTAAGCCAGTCTCTTAATTGATGCCAACCTTCTGTTCTGTGATGATAGTGAGTAGGGGTGAAATGGGTGTGGAGGAGGCAGACAGGCTAGGAAGAAGTGAGATTTAAGAGAATGGATGATGTAAGTGGAGACAGAGTTCCTGGAGCTTCTTCACACAAACAATCTTCCCAATAGAGTGCTAGATTATCTATGCATTCCACACATCTTGAAACTGATAGTTGTCCTTGTTTGCCCCCTCTCTCTAAGAAGAGAAATGTGTGGAAACAAACAAGGCATCAACTTCCTAAGAATGTGCTATTGCAATGGGCTCAAGCCAGCTAGGGTAGTAAGAGAACAAATACATCATTAGGGTGCAAGCCAAGCAACACAAGTAAATGAATGCAATAGAAGAGACCTATGAGAAGACTGCTGAAGACAAGAAGGGCTTTTTTTGAAAGAAAGAGAATATATAAACTTCCAATCTACCTACAGTTATAAGAAATATTTTGAAAGTTCCTTTTTATAGTAAGTTTTTACAAAGTTAAAGGCAAAACAAAAACCTCTGGGATATACAGTGTCATCACTTCCAAATCAAATTACAAAATAGAAAATTAACAAGATTTACTACTCTGAAATATTCCATGACTGAAAAAATACCCAGAGTGCTAAAACTCTCAACACTTAACAGTCCCGGGAACAATCAGAGAACTTCATGGTAGAATTAAAAATAAAATTAATTTAAAAAATCTGTAAACCCATTGGAGAGCCATTGCAAGTGTCAGTAAATGGAATCCTAAATGGAATCACCTGGAGAAGCTTTTTAGAACATTGGAAACCAAAGTTGAATACAGACCAAGTAAACCAGTCTCCAAAAATGGAACCCAGGTATCAGCACTATTCAAAGCGAATGTGTGGACAGTGTGATTGAGAACCACTGCTCTAGACCCTTGCCACTCACAGTGTGGTCCATGGGCCAGCAGCAACTGTCTCACCTGGGAGACAGTTACATTATTAGAAATACATAACCTCAAGTCCTCACCCAGACCTGCTGAATCCGTAATTTAACGAAATCCCCAGATGGTTCCTGTGCACATTAAGTTTGAGAATCACTGATTTAGAAGATGGACGCTATTACCTGCCAGCATCCACTCTTCCTTAATATTCAATCATTTCTTGCTTGATGTTGATATACTGTATTTGGATTGAGCCAAGTAGCAGCATCTGCTTTGTTGTGCTACCTCTGACTTCTCTAATTGCTCAGAGTTGGTGTCCAAATGCTTAAGACCTGAAGGGTCAGTTTCTGTCTTCATCCGAATTATGAATAGCCTTGTCTCTTCCCCACTGGAATCAAAATATTGCCAGGATTCTACCTAGAATCCAGTGTCCTTTGCTGCCAACCAGATTCTAGACAAAATTCGGTATGTTAATCTTGTTTACATATTTTTAGGTTGGGCATCAGTGGTAACCCTAACACTGCTCCTACCTTCTGCCTCTCCTAGTTTTCTCTACCACTAATTCTAATTACATAGAATAGACTCAAAATCTAATGAAGTGGCTGTGGGGGCAGCTGGCCTTCCTCACTTATGCTAATTCTCTTTTTAAAAAGGTGGCTGGGGTTCTGAATCCATATGTAGAACTGCATGATGATGCTACCCAGTTGGTTCTGCTGCTATTGGTTTTTCCATGTATCTTAATTTCCTATGGCTTTTACATTTCCTTTGTCCACCAGGCTATTGAAATGGACAGATAGTCTTTAAAATGACTCCTAGAGCAGAATTCCTCTTGCATTCCACTGCAGATGACCTCTGTAGTAGAAATACATCAGTCCCTGGCCTTGGAACTGGGTTTTATAAAGTCATTCCTCTAGTCTTCTTTTCTGCTATATTTCACTGCATGTAACCCATGAAAATGTCTCATGCTCAGCTGAACTCTAACATTATTATAGGGTAGATGGCCAATGTAAAGTCATCTCAGGTTCATAAGACTGGTAAGGAAATCTCAGAAGGCTTTTGTGTGTAGGGACAAAAAAAGCAAGCAATAAAAGAAGAAATGTAAAAATAGCATTCAGTCAACCAGAAAAGGCTTTTCCACGTTTTTCTGGTGAACACCAACTTATTCCAGGACATACTGTTAGATTGCCCTTGTGCAGGTGTGCTCTAAGATCCTGGAGTAACTGTATCTCCAGTCACTAGAAGTGGAAGCCCTAAAGGGGTCTAAGTTGAGTAGAACTAGATTTACCTGTGTAATCACAGATTGAATTTTGGAAAACATACAACTCTGACTCACTAAAGAAGAATGAACTTCTGAAAGGGAGATTATGAGATTTTTCCAAAAAAAGAACATAAAGGTTCCTATGGCATTCAAATCATAGGACCAAGATGTGTAGTTGGTTTAGAATCAGGAGTTTTTAACAGAACAGCTGTAACCCATTTGGACAGTTGTGCAAAACAGAAAGTTGGCAGACCAGATACTCTTTTCAGACATTAAACACAAGATGCTTGGGGCCAGATCTGGTGATTAAGAAATCAAATGTTTTCTTTTTTCCCTTCCAACCTGTTCTCAGAGTGTGGAAATTTATGTGGTTTTCTTCTCTGCCTCTCTGGATGTGGTTATCAGGCTTGTCTCGTCAGCCAGACGAGATCCAGCCACTGGAGGTCAATTTGATTCAACCCAGTCCAGCCTAAACTAATCCAACTCAGCCTTAGCCACCTTTCTTTCAAGGAGACCTATATGAACATAAAGAACTTAAGTGCCTTGGGGACTGATAGACCAGGTTGTCTACAGCTCAGCTCATAAAATGTCTTGGCTCTGAGGAAAGCCCTATGCCTGTTTGCTTCCACTCAGGATGTATAGATCTGATTTCTAGATACCTTACTACATCCTAGATTCTGCTTCTTCTATAATTTCCAGATTCTGCATATTATTAATTTTTCTAGTCCATCTGGGCATGACTTACTCTTGTACCTGGCTCTAATTGACCTAACTACAGCCTGACTGCCTCCCAACTCTCATCTTTACTCTCCCCTGGTCCCTGCCTCTATCTGTCCTTCATTTAAACCTTTCAGGTTTCATTTTCTCCTTCCACAACTTGGCCTGGCAGAAACTGCTTCCTCTGAAAGGGTTTTCTTTCAAGCACACATGCAGAAATATGCATGAGCATCTGGTGTGAGCTTTTGTTCATCTTCAGCCTCTAGTGAAATACAGAGACAGCTACTCTGAGCAAAAGAGAGGAAAAAAATCAAGATTAATGAGAATGAACATCAGAGAAATATCTTCATGTCTAGAAAACATTAAGAGTCTGCTTTGGCCACATGGCAATAGTTGTGTGTCTGGATATCAGCTCTTTCCCCCTGGTCTACCTGTAGTAGATCAGACTCCCACGAAGCCTGGCAGTGGGAAGTGTGGGGCTCTGGTGAAAAGTGGTTGCTGCTTCCTGGCTCTCACAAGGAAAGGGGTGGATCCATAATCCATCATAAAGCCACACCATAAAGTGTGCCATCCATAATGGTGTTATTGGTTGTTAAAAATATTGAAATACTACCCTGTAATTAATAAACAGCCATTGTCCATCCCTCCCATCCACCCCTCTCTTTGCCTTGTGCCCTGACTACCTTCATTGGTTCCTCTCCTGCCTCCACTAACTAAAAATTTAACATTCTGATTGGTGGCTCCTGGGCTTAATACTTTGTTAAATATTATGATAGTCTCTCCTCAGTAATCACTCCTGACTCTCACAGGAATAGCATGCTTAGAGCCATCTAGAAACCAATAAGCAAACAAGTAGCCTTTGAAGACCATCTTAGGGAGCAAGATGCTCTTACCTCCTCAGTAAAGTTATTCAGAGGCTGCTCAGATTCACTCAGCTCTTTGTTTCACCCACTTTCCTCATTGACATAGTTTTTTGACTGTCTATCTGATGACCTAATTTTGCTATCCCTCTATCCTTATCCTTGGAGTAGGCTACAGGGAGCTGTCTCCATTTACTGTAGTTTGAATGTTTGCATCTCCCCCAAATACATATGTTGAAACCTAATTCCCAATGTGATGATATTTGGAGTTGAGGTCTTTTGGGAGATGATTAGGTCCTGATGGTAGAGCCTTCCTGAAGGGAATTAATGCCCTTATAAAAGAGACCCTAGAGAGACCCTTGCCCATTCCACCATGTGAGGACCAATGAGAAAGTGCCATCTACGACCCCAGAAGCATGCCTTCACCAGACACTCAGCCTGCTGTTGCCTTGCTCTTGGACTTTCCAGCCTCTAGAACTGAGAAATACATTTCTTTTGTTTATAAACCATCCAGTCTATGATACTTTATTATAGCAGCCCAAATGGACTAAGATACCCATTAGATACCACTTTAAACTCATTTTCTTCATATAGTCAGCTTCCTGGACAGGAACATGTTAGTTCCAAGTCTAATGATCAGATTCCTCTCAAATGTTCACACCACACCCCCATGCAGCCATGTGTGAGATTCCGTGCTGCAACCACCAGAGACAACCAGGTACCAGGTAAGCCTAGCACCTTCTGCAGTTTCCTTTCCCAACAGCAGCACAGCAGGACAGAGAGGGCACTTTGGAATCAGGCAGACCTGGGTTTGAAATTCAGCTTCTCTTTACTACCCAAGTTACTTGATCCAATGACTGAACCTTTATGGACCTATTTTTTTAAAGTCATAAAATGAAGGTAGATATTACTTCATAGAGATGATAAGAGGATTAAATGAAATAATGCTGTTATAGTGACCCACTTACTTTCTTTTTCTATTCAGTATCTCTTTAAGGAACTCTTCCTTTCCTATTCTTATTTTACATGATTTGGTAATGGATGTGGTCACATGACCCATGAGGCCAGTGTACTCTATGCCCGCTAGCCATAGTGTTGGTCTGATTTGTGCCTATGACCCAATCTAGCCAATCAATATCTTCTCTTGAAATTTGCTAGAATAACCAATAAGGAGGCATTCTCCTTTCATGAGTATATTTTGAATACGCAGTAGGACAAAAAGAATTATTGTATTTTTTATGATTTGTAACCAATGCTATGAATTTTGAGAAGATTTTTATAATGGCATTCTGTCACTTGCAATCTGAAGAGTCGTCATATGTATATAAATTTCCAACTCTACATATATATAATTCATGTCAATATATGAATTTAGAGCAGTAAGTTAATTCTTGATAAATGGTAGCCATATATATCTGTACATCTTTAAAATGGTTTCAGAAGAAGAGAAATTTATTGGTTCTTGTGGCCGAGGGCCCAGTTGAGTGTTGAGATGAAGAACTGGCCTTGGAGACTCCCGGAACTCTGAGCATGTCTGTCATCTCTGCTTCTCTGATGCCCATTGGCTTTATGATCTTTACTGCAGATGAGTTACTAAATGAGGGACAGACACATGGCCAGAGACTCATCTCAGCTTAGTAACATTAGAAGAAAGAAAATATGTTTTTCTCTGAGTGTCTATAAAATGTCTCTCAGGGTCTCTGAAGACACATTCACCAAGGGATATTTTCCCAAAGCATAGGTTTTTCTAAAGCTGGTTTGAGCTTTAGAAAAGTATCCCTTTGAATAATTTTCTAAAAGTATTATACAGTGATCAAATCTGACCATTACTGAGCCAGTCTCTGAGACATGTGTATGTGCATGTGTGTGAGAGTGCTGTGCACTGTGACTGATGCATTCACTACAACCATATGGAGAGAGAAACAGTAGTTCCCAAAGGAAAGGAGGTAGAATGACCAAAACAATGTTTGGGAAGTCATGCTGGGCAGGCCCAAATAGTAAGTATCTGCTATTGATCATGTTCGTCCTATTACTATTACTATTGTTCACAACTATCTTCATAAAAGATCATGGTATTTGGACTGACCAAATACCATGTTTTGGCAGTAAAACTTGACCTGAAATATCTGGCAACAGCATATATAGGTAGCATTTCTTTCTTGAAGAGGAAAAAATTTTGGCCTTAACTTATGATGAAAAACATCCATTAAAAAATATTGGTGATAGTTGAGGTTGAAGACTCATGAGAAAAAAAGCATTTTAGAGATGCAGAAATTTCATGCACCAAGTGCTCCTAGAAACAGTGTCCTTACCTGAAAGACACTCACACCCCATATGGCACAGATGGGTATACTTTGTGGCCACTTAATGAATATGAATTCAATATAATTTTTGAACAAGGACTGCAAAGGTAATATATTTTGATAGTTTATTTTTAATATGTCTCATTTTTGGTAATAAGGTGCCAAAAGGGATATGTTTGGTTGTGGTTGGTTAATATTACTCCATGTATATTAGAAGACCTATAAAATATCTGTTTCTTCATTTTCTGCAGTAATTTTTTTTTTTACTTTATTGTGTAATTGGCTTTAAAAAAAAATAAAACAGTCTTTCAGTATAGCACATGAAAGTTGACATGACAACCAATTTTTCTAGTGCATTGTGGAGACAGACATTCAGTAAATGCAGATATATAGTTAGGAAAATTCAGAAAGTCACATAGAATTTCTACTTTATGTAAATTAGCAAGTCATTTGGAGTTTTTATGGCTCTTGGTGGTAAACTATATTAAATCACCTTTTGAAGAAATGGATTTTTATTTTATTCTCCTAAATTGAATGTATTCAGGCCTTCATCATTTCATATCAGCATGTTACTAGCCAATGTCTAGTAGTTAGTAAACAAACATTCATATTTCTTACTAAAAAAATTCTGGCCGGGTGCAGCGGCACAAGCCTGGATGTAGTCCCAGCTACTTGCGGGGCTGAGGCGGGAGAATCACTTGAGCCTAGGAGTTCTAGGATGCAGTGAGCTATGACTGTGCCACTGCACTCCAGCCGGGGCAACAGAATGAGACTCCATTGCTTAAAACAAAATTCTCATTTTTTAAAACCAGAGGGAGAACGTCTGACTTCAGCAATAGAGAAGCTAATGCTCATGAGATACCCTTCTCCCCTTGTCCATCTTTTACTCCACCCTACAGTAGACTTGCCAAGTTCAGCAGGTAAAAATACGGGATGTCCAGCTAAATCTGAATTTCAGGTAACAACAAATTTCTTAGCAAAAGTGTGTCTCATGCAGTATTATGCATATTTACGCTAACAATTATTTGTTGTTTATCCGAAATTCAAATTTAACTGGACATTTATTTGCTGAATCTAGCAACTCTAATGTAACTCTAAAATTGACTTGTTATACTCTTATTAAATACATTTTTCTGCTAAAATATGCACAAAGAAAAGGACCCGCAACCTATTCACCCTAAAATATAAACCAGTATGCAGCTCTTAGGGCGTATCTCAGCTTGCTGCTGTACCCAGTAGAAACACGCATGTGACTCAAAACCAGCCTTTAAAGGGCGGTGATCTTTCCTGGCGGTCCCTTGAAGTTCCACAGCACATCACACAAATCTGAGAAGATGTCTTCTTTTTCTCCTTCCAGAGTCTTTCTCTGTGAAGAATCTCTTCCCAGTCTTGCTTTCTTCTTGCCACATCTCCTCCTCAAACTCCTCTTTCCTCTCCCGCTGCCGTGGCGTTCGGTTCTCTTACCTTCTCCAGGCCTCTGCCATTTGCATCATCACACACATTCCAGCATCACCAGCAGACTTGGGAAGGAGAAAGTAAAAGGAGGCAATGCTGTGGATGCAAGTTTATATTGACATGCCCCCAACATTACCCATTATTACAAACAAAATATGTGTAATTATTTTACTGACTCAAAAGTCGAACTAAATCTAACCTTCTAGTTTTTCTTCCAACATTTACAATGATCTAAATGTATTAAAATATACTCCTCTCAGCATTGCAGTTGTGCTTCCGTGTCTAATGTAATGACTTCTAACATAAAATACAGAATAAGAAAGCTCTTTGCCTTCTTTTTAGCTTCCAGGGTCATATCAGAAGCCCAGAAATTATTCCATGCAAGCGAAAGTTCACATTCTGCCCTCTCTCTGGATAAATGGAGCTTGTCTACAGTAATTTCTTCACATTTCCTACCCATGTCTTATTAGAGATGCCATTGTCCGGCAGTATTTTTCCCCACTCATCATCATAATAGCTTATAAGTGTTTGATGGAAGTAAACGGAGCCAACACAATTCTGTCATTTAGGCATCCAAATTCACGAGTCCAGGCATCAACGTGTAGTGACACAATGTCCAGAAGCCCATCCCTGCTGATTGTTATCCGTATCAACTGTGGATGGCTCAGCCTGGTCTTAAATTGTAGGGTTAGGTAAACCCTTGATATAGCACAACAAACAAAGTGTGAGATTTATCGTCGAGTTTCTTTGTTAAAATATTCTTCTAAAGTTTATTTTTTAAAAAGCCTGTAAAATCCATGGTTGTGACAATCCAGTGCAGGCTTGACAATAGCTGTTTACGTTTTCACTAGCCCAGAATAAATAACAATTATTTCTGGGTGTGGAGAAAATAAATCGTTTACGTTCCTACCATTGAGACACCCACATCCCAACAACAAACAAGGAAAGGCAGGCTGGAAAAGCACTTTTTGGAATATATAATAGTAATAATGATGGTAATTAATAGCAATAATATAGACTGTATTTCAAATTATCAGTCTGGCATGTTTAAAAACAATTATACAGAGACAAATGTGAAAGTGTGATTTTTAGAAATATTGTATTGCTGAAGACTAAACTTTATCCATCTTAAGAATAAAAAGATTATTGAGTGTCACTGAAAGCAGAAAGCAAGGTATCCGGCCTCTTTGCATGCAGCTTCTCATTTTGTAAACAGTGTGGCTCTAACTTTGTAAATGAATTAGGTAGCATCTACACAGCAGAAAAACATCCAGTTGAAAAATAGTTAATTTATCCAAATGATATTTAAAAACAGTGTAGTGCCAACACATTAATGGATTCATTTTATTTCATGGAACTGTTCCACATTCCTGATCAACTACTTGTCTGATGATTTATCACATTTGTCTCTTCCTGTGGCTAAAACTTTATCCTTTTGTCTGGAATATATCTTTGCTTTATGCAAAGATATCATTTGACTCTGATGATTTTATTTTTCTGATAAATTTTAGATTAATCTGATAGAATACTAAGCCATACATGGGCTATGTTGATGAGGCCCAAGTGTGTACAAGAAAACGTTACGCCAAAAAATTAAAAAAACTGGACCCCAAATAAAATACACATATCGATTTCAACTGTGTGAATATATTACACACATTAGCAAAGAATAAAACTTAAATTAGAGGATAATAGTCTATGTTCATTGAGGGAGAGAGAGAGAGAGAGAGAGTGTGTGTGTAAAGTTTGTTTTATAATAATTTTTAAAATAAAAAGGATCTCAGAAGAAACAGTACTAAACCACTTGTTTTAAAATGAAGTTTTATACTCTAAAAACATGAATATGCAGCCAAAACAATTTATTGCTAGGGGCGGATTAGGGATTTAGTGGTATTATTCTTAAGGAAAAATAAAAGCAACAACACAAGATTAATATTTTAAAAGTTTACTTAGAAACAAAACACTACTGGCCTCCAAGATACCATGTGCCAATTTTCCCCTCTGAACAACTTTTACAGACAACTTATAACCTCCCTAAATTATAGGTTTATGCGGAAAAGTAAGGGCTTGTTATATAATAAGGAAGCTGACAAATCTTTAACTGTAACAGTACTAGTTATTGCTACTGTAATTTATGCATAGATACTGATTCTAATTAAGTAATAGCAGAGGTTGCCTTTGAATTTATGAGGCTATAATCAGCTCCCTTGTGCTCAATAAATGCCACAGCTACAGTCTGTGGTGTTAATTTCACACTACAGTGGGAACTAGTGGTTGTTGCCAAATATACTCATAAGTCACAGGCAATTTGGATTATTACTGTAGTGTGTGCTGCATTGAGAAATGAACTAGTTCATAATCACTTTTTAAAGTCATTATTGAGTGTTTGTGTATGATAACTCTTCTGACATTGATGAGGCATAGTGCAGTAGCTTGTCTTCTTCCCAAAAAGCATTCCTAGATAAAATAAATATGTCGAATCTTCTGGAAAAATAACAATATAAGAAGGCCCTGCTTCCTCAGCTTTCTCGCTATGTCTGATATATGACAGCTGGAAACTTAGAATTTTTTCCTATAAATTACCTCCTGTATGATGTTCCCCAAAGGGACAGTGCCTGGTATGGGGTCATTCCATACGGGAATTTTATGAATTAATGTGATGAGATTTTATAAATGCCATGAGCTTGCTGGCAAAATGGATTCTGTCCTTTTCTAATTTCCTGAAGCCAGGTGTCAACTAATGTACTTCACTGTGAGGTTGAATTCTGGAATTACTTTCCTCAAAATGTCACATACACATAAAGATGGGAAGTAAGCTAAAAACAGTGTCTCTTGTTCTTTATTTTACTACCTTCTATTTCAGAGGATTTACTCTTGGCTGTGGGGTTTTAGGAAATTCCACATAGGATTGCACACTACTCCACATCTTGCTCTTAAATCTACAACACTGGCACGACTCCTTATTGTTAAACAGCAAACGTGTTCCAATGCCATCTGTTGACTATAAGGGGTCTTCTTTGTAACTGAGAGGGCCGATTGCATTAATTCCACGGACAGCATGCTCTGGCTGTTGCTGGGACCACAGATTTCTGTTTCGAGTATGTTCACATTATTTCCTGAAGAACTCACTAGGCTCCAGTGCAATCAACAACATAATAGAAGGACTGTGTTTTCTTCCTAAGAGGCAAGCACAAAAGGCAGATGGCTCCCCGATGTGATGTTTTAGACCTGCCAAAATCAAGACACCAAGAGAGACTGAAGCTAGTCAAAAAGTCACTGCAACCTTGCATTCTTCTAAATAAAATGACACAAAATATAAGATATTTCCTGTGTTGCTTTCCATTATCGACCAAGAGGGGATTCTTCAAACATCCAAAAGATCCTGCACCCTGGAGTTCAAGCTGATCCTTTGTCTATGGCCTGTACACAGAAAGGGAGTTTCAGCAAACTACAGCCGATGCCCTGAGGAGGTAATAGGTAATCGTTTTAGAAAAACGTGTGTGTGTGGCTTTGTGCCTGTGCACGTGTGGATGCTTTGATCCCTTTCATTAACATTCCAGGGGCAGAAATTGTAGTCTCAGAGTGGCATATAATCACAAATTTTCTGCACTTAATTTGTAACAGAAAAGGAAAAGTCTTTCTTCTATTATTGTGTAGACAACAAAACCTGAGGGCAGCAGCTCTATTGACAAAAAGGCTTTTGGAAGATTTGCAGGTGTTACACATCCTCCTTCATCAGGGCAAATGTGCAGCCTAGCTTTTTGGAGTAAAGATGGAGGCCTTTACCAATTCTTGCTTAGCAACACACAGTCTATTTGTGGTAGCCATGGGGGTGCACCAAGCAATCTCCCATCTAGAGAGAACCTGCTGAGGGGAGCATTGTTAGCTGACAGCTTGGGCAGCCACATCTCCATATTCACCATGGCATTCATGCCAAGACTGCTGTCTTTCTTAGAAGCTCTCAGCCAGTAATTGAGCATGCTCGGGACTCTAGGGACAGGCCATTCCTGCCAAACATATGACTCCTATAGTGGACAAGCCCTATTCAGGGATTCCTCTTCAGCCTGACCAAGACTTTTACAGGGCAGCAGAGCAGTCTGGAGCTCAGCCTTTTCCTTCTCTCTCCTTCTACAAGTGTTAGAGCTACAACCCCACCTAAAGCTTCTCTCTTTGCCTGCTATCTTGTCCTTGTTTCATACATGTCTTGAGATATTGCCAAATGTCTACTGGGAGGCAAAAATCTCCGCTCTGTGAGAACCACGGGCATAAGGTAAGAAAGTTTCCCTGGGAAGAGCTAGGCGCTTGCTCCTTGGGCTCCTGTGGCACTTTGTTTCACTAAAGCACTTTTTATGTTTAATTGTCTTTGTTCATCTCTCGGGCTCTCCCACCAGCTTATGAGCTTCTCCATAGGAACTGTGACTTTCATATTCATTGCATTTCTCCAGTCCCGTTTTGAAACTGTTTTAAAAAGGTGTTTGTTTAAATGTCAAATCAAGGAAGAAATGGGAGAAGGCAGGGAGAGCAAAATGGGGATGGAAGGACAAAAACAAGCAGTTAGGCAGCAAAAGAAGGCAGGAGAGAGTGAATCTATGAACATTGTTCCTTGGCTAGCCAAAGTGGCCTG
Organism: Plecturocebus donacophilus; assembly: GCA_004027715.1. Lineage (NCBI taxonomy): Eukaryota > Metazoa > Chordata > Mammalia > Primates > Pitheciidae > Plecturocebus > Plecturocebus donacophilus. The sequence goes on from PVKP010002034.1 coordinate 107,402, forward strand.
CGTTATGTTTCTGTATTTGAGCCTGGTCATTCTTAGCTTATTGCCTCCCCTTCTGGCCTTACTGCATGACTCTTTCTATCTACAATATTTGTTTGTTAAAGAATTGTTCCTTCATTACGCTCCATGTGCTGACATCCTCTTTGGTTTTTGGATCTTCTCAGAGCCTCCTCTGCCCACTTTAAGGCCATTTCCAGGCAACTGCTGGCAGCTCCTGGTCCCTCCCAAGTAATTGACATTTTTGGTTGTTTGAGTCAACAACCAAAAAAATCCTGAATAATGCATGGTCCCAAATGGAAAGATAGATAGGAATGCAGTCAGTTACCTTGGATGATGTCATAATCCACATGCATGGCAGAAGAGCTAGAATTCCAGGCCTTTCTGTGCTCAGCTCTTCTGAGGATGATCAGCAGTGTTCCAGGGAACTTCGGCCCATTGTGTTGTATACCTCTAACAATACATAGGCCTGAGAGATTTGGAAAAAGATTTGTTAGCTTACTAAAATTATTTAAAACTCATACAGGCCGAGCGTAGTGGCTCATGCCTGTAATCCCAGCACTTTGGGAGGCTGAGGTGTGTGAATCACCTGAGGTCGGGACTTCCAGACCAGCCTGGCCAATATGGTGGAACGCTTTCTCTACTAAAAATACAAACATTAGCTGGGCTATGGTGGCACGCACCTGTAGTCCCAGCTACTTGGCAGGCTGAGGCAGGAGAATTGCTTGAACCTGGGAGGTGGAGGTTGGAGTGAGCCGAGATAGTGCCACTGCACTCCAGCCTGGGAAAAACAGCGAGACACCTCTAAATAAATAAACAAAAAAAACCTCAGACTAACAGAATGAGAACGATGCTTGTAGGCATAGAAAGAAAGAAAAAATACTAGCATCTGTTTTTGGCTCATCTTGCTCTTTAAATCTATAGTTTTCTGAATTTCAAGAATGAGTACATGTAGCCAGAGGCAAAGGGCCTCTGCCCAGCATGGGCTAGGTAACACCACAGCCAGCCCCAGAAGTTCTCCTGTCCCACACACTGAGTCCTTCTTTCTACTCCTCTTCTTCTAAATCTGTTCTCTTCATAGAAGTTTGCCAACCTTACAAAAAAAAATTAACCTCTACAGTTCTTAGTCTTCCATGTATTTCATAGTCTGCATTAACAGCTAAAAATATCCTCCATCATCTGTCTTTGACATCAAGTAACACTGCCTCCATCACCCAATTTGGAGTTTTATGGAATTCTAAATTTGTAAGAGATGAATACATTATTAAATTCAGTAGTTCCCAAATTTTAGTGAATAAAACATCCATTGAGGGAGCTTGTTAAAAATTCAGATTCTGATAAGGCCCAGGAATTTGCAAAGTTTTGACTGAGTTATAGCTTAAATACAGCAAAATTCCCTCACTTGAGGTGTACAGCTTAGAGAGTTTTGATAATTGTATACGGCCATGTATACATGTGATCTCCATCACAATCAAGGTATACATGTATACATGTGATCTCCATCACAATCAAGGTATAAAATAGTTGCATCACCCTACAAAGTTTAGTGCCCTTTTGCAATCCATCCCCTTTCCTTCCCCCACTTCTAGCCCCCAGGCAATCACCTGTTCCATTTCCAGCCCTGTAATTTTGCTGTTTTGAGAATTTCATATAAATGTAATCTTGCAGTGTATATATAGCATTTTGTGTTTAACTTTTCTCCCTTAGTATGATGTTTTTGAGATTCATCTGGAAATTTTGCAATTAAAATAGAAATGCTTGATGATTCTGTTCAGAGACTCTCATAGCCGTATTTTGAAAAGCACTCTTCTAGTCCAAACTTTATTGGAAACATTCACAGATAAGGAAGCAGAGGTATAAAGAATGTAAGTTACTTACCTGAAGTGAAATATTACTGAGAAATATTTGGAATGTATGTCCCTGAAGAGAATTCCGTGAATCATTTAATTTTCCTTTATCTCTCTATGATGAGAGATTGGATCTTTTAGCAATCATATCCTTAAAACCAATGATATGAGATCTAATGTGCGAATATATTTTGGATTTTCTTCTGGATTACAGAACATTATTGCCAGGGCTTTGCTTAAATTCAGAAAAATTTACTGAGAGACAGTATGATTTAGTAACAAAACATCTCTATGGCCTTCTTGAAAATAGTACATTTGCTTTTGTACATGGTGAAATGTAGTGAACGAGACTCCTCAACTTGTAGTTTTTAACTTCACAGATGGAAAATCTCTTTCTCACCTGCCTATTCCCATGCTTTCCAGTTGGGAACGGGTTGTACTGTCGTTGAGGAGCCAGCATGGTGAGTGTTTTCCCCACCTTTTCTGGATGATAGGTCCCTTTAGGAATCTGATGAAGGCTCTGAAGCCTCTCAGGTGGGAGAGATGGAGGAACATAGGTAGGTCATGTGGCAAATAAGCCAGAGGACCCAGGATCAGGGACACCATATTCAGGGGAATGTTGGGAAGATTCATATAGGACTAGTTAGAGTTCCAGATAGCTCTGCACAAGCATGGATCAAAGCTCTGTAGGGGCATTTCTGCTGACTGAGGCTTTTCATCTCAGGGAGCTCGGATCCACCCCATCAAAGTTAAGCCTAGGTCTAATTTACAGATGAGGAAACTGAATTTACGGGATGACAAAAATCTGGCTGTAGCCAGTTCTTAGTTTAGTGCTGCAGCCAGTACGTAGCTTGTGACTCGAACCCTTAACCCTAGCCTACTGAATTTCATCACCTGTCCTGTGCTGTCTTCACTATTTGATCTAAAACTGAATATAAGAGAATGACGTTGGATAGCACGTCAGCTAGTGACCATTATAGACAGGGAAATGTCTCAGGGTCCTCACTATTTGATCACTGATTCACAGGACCATTTTAAAGGGATTGTATGTGTCGTAATGGCAGTTTACGAGGCCATTTCCCCTTTTTGTTGCTTCTCTAAAAACTAGAAGTGCAACCGATGCCATAAAAATAAAATGAGTTAATCTTCCTACGAAAGTAGTAAAAGAAAGGGGAAATGACCAGTGTATACCATTTAAAATAAGCAGACAATTCTAAAGATAATACCCTGATTTTCATTTACAACTTTCTTATGCTCTTCTTCAGTACTCTAGAGTGGACATTTGTAATTTATTGATCCCAGACCAGAGCACCCAGTCCTTGTCCTGAAGAGACCTGTTATCTCCTTTCACACCCTTTAGGGTTTGAGGCCAGATGGATGTTCTGGAACTGACTTCTGTAATCCTTCTTCAGAGCTCCAGAGAGCTAAAAAAATGTGAATGCCAAGAAAACAAACAGATGGAAGGCGTGAATTACTTGTATCATTAAATTACATATTGATATGCAGATGTGTACAGTGCAACAAAAATTTTAAACTTGGACAAATTTCTAAACAACAGTCAACACATAATATATTTTTTAAGTCGTCAAAATAATTATATTCATCAATAATTATTGGTCTTTTTCTGTTGAATCTGTTTCTCAGTGGCATTAACTATGTCTTTCCCTTTGCTTTGAATTCCTTTTCCTTCTTTTTTTTTTTTTGAGACAGAGTCTCGCTCTGTTGCCAGGTGCCAGGCTGGAGTGCAGTGGCGCAGTCTCAGCTCATTGCAGCCTCCGGCTTCCACGTTCAAGCAATTCTCCTGCCTCAGTCTCCCGAGTAGCTGGGACTACTGGTGTGCACCACCACTCCCAGCTAATTTTTCTGTATTTTTAGTAGAGACGGGGTTTCACTATGTTGGCCAGGATGGTCTCGATCTCTTAACCTCATGATCTGCCCATCTCAGCCTCCCAAAGTGCTGGGATTACAGGCGTGAGGCACCACGCCTGGCCCCTTCTTTCTTTACCTGCAAAACTCTCAATCAATCTTCAAGACTTAGCTTCAAGCCTCAGCTGCTATGACTTCCTTAGCATGATGTATATAACTTCACTAAAACACACATCTTACTGTAATATAGTATTGGTTTTCCTGTCTGTCTCTCTATGGGATTATGAGGACTCTCCTACTCATCCATGTTGCCCTGCATGCTGTTGATACTCAGCACTGCTAGATGGGAGAATTAGTGAATGTCACCTTCTTGTCACTGGATCTACCAAACTCAAGTTCTTGTCACTGGATCTACAAACATCAAGGTCACTTTCCTGCATTCACTGATAATTCTGGCATCTTGCTTCACTTCACTTCCTCATCTCTTTCTATCATCCCAAGAGACTTCCATGTGGTTAATATCCAACATCCTTACTTAAAGTCGGGGATTTTCATGCTGATTCTGTTTTATGAATTCATCCCTATAATTCAAGAATGGCTCATGTCAATTCACCAACGTGTTTTCTTCCAAAATAGTAAATTCCAATGTGCTACTCCATAACCTCAATTTTATATCTTTTCAATCCCACTAAACCAGATTTCCAATATGTCAGGACTTCCAGTCTATACCTCTAACATTATTGGACTACTGTTAGACATGATTCCTTCTTCACCTTCTTCAGATTTTTATGATGGGTCATTTCATTTCTCACTTGCAACATCACCTCCTTTTACCTTCTACTAATCCTATCTAAGAAATCTCCACCTTAACCCCCCCAATATAATTATATCATTCTTACATCTGGACCACTTCATAATACTGGAGAAAATAACCTAGTCTTGCAGATTATTGCCAGTATGAATGTATATAATCTAATGTGCCTGAGTGCTGCTCATTTTTAAAATGGGCAGTTGACTTTTGGAGACTTCACTATTATTTTCTAGTTAACTTCCTATTTTCAGACACCTCTTACACATCACGCCAGAACCTCTTGGCTTGCCCTCTGTCGTGGGCCCCCAACTTTGCCCCAGGCACCCCTGCAATCATCTGCTCTTAGTTTCACCTGCTGTCTTGCATGGACTCAGTAGCTCACCTCCCACCCTGGGGCTTCCCTGAGAAGCTGCGAGGCACTGAGGTATTACAAACTAGTAGTACGGGGAGTTGACGCTCTCTGGGACAAACTATTAACCAATGGAGATAGCAGCTGCTAGCAAGATGATTTTCTCTTCATTCTCACTCCCTTCCCTGATGGTCCTGTGATATTTCACACAGCCTTCGACGGATGTCACATAATCAGTTACACTTGGTAACAAACACAATTATTTCAGTAATGTACCTTCTCATCCTTGTTCTTGGACCACTCTTGGACATGATTCTCTGTTTTACTTCCTTTTTTTCTCTCTTCTGCTTTCTTGGACTTGTGGGAATTCCTCCTCACTCACCCTCAAACACACACAGTAAAGCACGAATTTTCTCGTACTTCATTGTGTGTGCATAAGGGTGGGTGAGGAGGAATTTTCGGCAATCCAGGTTAGGATACTTCCTGTGTTCCACTAACCTTACTGCAAAGAGACAGCTTGCTTTCTATTTTACAGAGAGAATAGAGGTTACTATGTGTGAAAATATTCAACTTTCTTGTTCTACAGCTGGAAACCTAATTACCTGTTTCTGTGTTTGTCCCCAGTCTCAGAGAGGAGGTACCGCTTCCTAGCGTTTTGGGTGTTTTTGAGACAAAGTCTTGCTCTGTCACCCAGGCTGGAGTACAGAGGTGTGATCTCGGCTCACTGCAAACTCCGTCTCCTGGGTTCAAGCGATTCTACTGCCTCAGCCTCCCCAGTAGCTGGGGTTAGAGGCATGTGCCACCATGCCTGGCTAATTTTTGTATTTTTAGTAAAGATGAGTGTTACCATATTGGGCAGGCTGGTCTCAGACTCCTGACCTCAAGTGATCTGCCTGCCTCGGCCTCCCAAAGTGCTGGGAGTACAGGTGTAAGCCACCAGGCCTGGCCTTTTTACTATGTTTTGGAGATTATCCTCTCCCTTCCTCAAAAACCCATTCATTATCAGTTCCTCTTTTCTTTGATTTCATTGTCTTCTTTATTATAGATCCTTTCCCATAGGTTATAAATATCCTACATTAAAAAAAGAAAAAACTCCTCTAAAAGTGTGTTCTACTCTAATCTTCTCTTTATAACCAAGTTTCTTAAGGGTCATTAACAATCTTTCCTGCCACCCCATTATCATCCTCAAACACACTCTTCACTTCCTGTAATGTGGTTTCTGACCGACCTCTCTGCTTACATTAAGCTGTCCAAGCAAAGGCTGCCAATCATTTCACCATTACCAACTCCAATAGGCAGTTTTCAATATTGATGTCCCTGAGCTTCGTGACACTTTGGAACACCATTTTCCTCCTTAAACGTTTTCTTCCTTTGATTCCAGGATTCTACTCTCTGCTGAATCCCAAACCCAGTTTCTGACTGGTCTTTTTCAAAAGGTTCCTTTGCTGTTATCTTTTCCTCTGTCCACCTTTAAAGAAGAGATTTTTGAAGATTTCCATCCCCTACCCTCATTGTCCCTCACTCTGCATACTTTTCCTATGGGATTGTATCCACTACCATGATTCTGACTAATGTCAATATTTTCATGGCTCTCAAATCTCTCTCTGACCTAAACATGTGTCATAATACAAGGCTTACATGTCCATCAGCTTAATGGGTAGGCTTCATCTGGCAAATCAACAAAATATAGCAAAGTCTAATGAATGTATTATGTTTCTTCTACCCACAATGCTCTTCTTTGCCATTTTCACCTGTCAAATTCCTTTTCTCCCTGCAAAACTCATTTTAATGTCATCTTAATTATACCTTTTCTGATTTCTTGGATGGAGTTGATCCTTCTGTCTTTTCGGCCCCACTCTGGTGAACTTCTTCTAACAAACTTTCATTGCTAACTTACTTTATGCCAAACCCCAGGGAAAGAGAGATGAACTCATCCCAGAGTCTCTCTCACATCAGCCAAGAAGTCACTTCAGAGGTACAAGTTCCTCTAGTAAAGGAGAGATACAAGAGATTCTAGTAAGGCCATCATTTTCAAAGTGGTTTGTGGACCCTGGGGGAGTCCTTAAGACCCTCTTAAGGGGGTTGCAAAAACATGTACTTTCATAATAGTATCAAGACATTATTAATCTTTTCACCATATTGAAATTTGCATTGATGATGCAAAAGCAGTTCTGGATAAAACTTGGCACCTTATAATCAATCAAGGCAGTGCTACTAAACTAGTAGTAGTTAGATTTTTTCATTGCCACCCACTCACTATAAAAGAAAATGTCAGTTTTACTTGAGAGTATCCTTGGTGAAGCAGTAAACATTAATTTTAAATCTCAACCCTTGAGTGTAAGTCTTTCTAGTAGTCTGTGGCAAAATGAGAAGTATATATCAAATAATTCTGCTGCATATTAAAGTATGGTGGTTATCTTGAGGAAAGGCAAGTTATAACCTAGACCAGCCACATTTTGTGAAATGCCATGTTTGCTTGAATGACTGATGAGCAAACAATGGTTATTTAGACTTAAATATTTGGCAAATATTTCCTAAGAATGAGGGAGTGAGCCTGCCACTTCAAGGAAAACAACTCACTGTGTTTGTTGCCAATGATAAAATTCAAGTTTTCAAGTGGAAATTAGCATTTTGGAAACACATCCACCTGTAAGTTTGACAGAGTCCTAATATTTAAGGCCTTTTAAAATGAAATTGATGGTGATGTTAACAATGTGATTTTTTTCCTATTATATAATGAAATGTGCCAACATTTGGAAGATCTGCATAACTCAGTGAACCAATACTTTCCAAATGACCAGTGCATGATGTCAGACAATCATGCATAGGTAAGAGATCCTTTCACAGTGGAAGATGGTCCAGTTAAAATTCACTGAAATGGTTTCAGATTTGACATTTCAACTAATCTTTTAAAAAATACAACTTGGCAAGTTTTGATGCAGTATTAAAGAAGAATATCCACAATTGTCTGAAAAGGCTATTAAAATTCTCCTCCGTTTTCCAAATGCGTATCTGTGAGAGGCCAGATTTTCTTCATATACTTCAACTAAAACAACATATCTACAGCAGATTGACTGTAGCAGCAGATATGAGAAACCAGCTGTCTTCTTTTATGCCAGACATTAAAAAGATTTGCTAAAGTACAAAACAACTCCACTCTTCTCATTAACTTTTTTTGTTTTGGAAAATACAATTTGTTAGAAGATAATTTTCAAAAAGAAAAGTAAAATCATGACTCCCATACAGATGTAAAAATAAACATGGGCTAAAGAACTTTCTACTCATTAATCAATGAGTGAATTAAGCAAATATTATAAACAGTTCAAATAGGTTAAACTCAAATTTATGTGGAGTAGAGGTAGATTAAAATAAATCATAGAGGGGGGCAAAGAGGGTTTTCCAATCTAATCTTTATCAGAGAGGACAGAATTTGCATGTCTAATAGCCATCTACAATTTACAGTTACAAAATAGTTCAAAGAAAAGAAAGGTTAGACACTAGTAACCCGGAAGGAATGTCCGCTAAACCATGTATAGTTTCCCATTGAAACAAATTTTTTCAAAAAGTTAATTTTTATTACAAAATCATAGTTATGTTATTAGGAAATGGGTTTGTTACCCATCAATCAATATTTTAAAACTTTTAATTTCTAATATGTTAAATATAAATAGATATATTCCAGACAAAAACTCTCTGGAAGCCTCCATAATTTTTTAGAATATAAAGGGGGTTCTGTGACCAAAAAGTTTGAGAACCACTGTGGTAAGGATTCAACAGATTAATTAATCCTCACTCAGCCTGCTCACTGGATGAGAAATTCCTCCATGATCAATCAATCTTGTAGTCTGACGTAACTTCTCCCAGAGAGAACTGGGTGTGTTCCTTTCCCCCAGCCCTCTTCCAGGATACTGCTGCAGTGAGTCTATTTGGATCACAGGAGGCTGACCAAATCCATCACGCCTTACACCTCTACAAAGCCCACTGGCTAAAATGTATGCCATTCTGGTCATCTCTTTTAACTCAACTTCTCCCTAATCTCCTTATCTTAATTTATTCCATTGCACCCTTGATCCATGACAAATGGCTTTTTCTGCTTCCTTGACCTCATCATTAAATGTTTCTTTCATCTCCTGTCTATGCTAAAGCCTGCTCCTCCCCTGAGTTCTGCTTTCCTGGAAACTTTATTAAGAGGCAGCTGACCAATCTCCACATACTTTAGAGTCACCCTCCTGCTTCCTGTTACTGCTTTTAGACCATTACCCCACCTGCTTATGCCCCAAACCAAGTTCCTTTGAAGTTCTTATCATTCACCTTCTACCCTCATTGTCATCAACTACTTACCCTTTATTTGTTCCAAGCTACTGAAGATCAGGCATCAGTCTTTCTAATCTGTTATCATTCTAGATGAAAAACACTTCCCAGTTTTGACCTTTTGAACCCTCATGACTTCCACTCCATTTATGTGGTCCTATAACTTGTCCTCATGGGGAACTACTTCCCTCCATCCAAACCACACACTTCCTGGACACAGTTCCATATTCTTCCCCTTCTCTCTGTTATTCTCACCACATCTGCCCTTCCGTCTCTTTGTGATCTCCAGTCCCTTGTTCTTTCAAGTGTCATCTCCACATCATCTTCTTTCCTATCATGACCCTGGGGCAACTTTTTGGAGTCACTTTCTTACTAAGGTCTTCAAGACCTCAGTGTCTTTTTTTTCATCTCCTCTGCCTGGTGAACTCCTAACTTTATAATTCTCCAAATGATTGCCGTTTCTGCTCCCACTTGCATGGCTCTGAGTGCTACACGTAGAGCTTGACACCATACAAAATCATATTTTCTAATTTTATGCAGGCTTTAAAGATGCCTTCAATCATACATTCCTGAGTCAACTCTCCAATTTTTCCCATATCCTTCAACCCTCACCTCTATTATCTCTTTCTCCTGTGTAACAAGAATGCATCTGCCTCCTTCTTTACTGGAGTGAAGGATGCTATCATGTCAGCTCTCTCAATTTTCTGACACTCCTACCCACAACTACATCCACATGTAACTTTGCTTCATCCTCTCTAGTCACAGTAGGAGGGTCAGAAAGTGTCCTCTCTAAGGCTGATGATACCTATCCCCGCAAGATGGATCAAACAGGAGCTGTGCTATGGGTTGAAGGAGGTAGCCAACCTGCAGTGACCCCACAGGGAAGGGCTCAGGGAATCAATACCTCAATCTCACTTACCTTCTGTCTTCCTTCGTCTCTTGCTGATGCTTCCCATTAAGTGAGCCCAATTGGAAGCTAGAGGGCAAGGGAGCCCATTGATACAATTCATAACAATTTCATCTCCCAGGATACAAGGCAGAGAGGAGAAGGTAGAGAGTATATCTAGAAAGCAGAAAGAAAACATCCAGCATATCCATCTTCTTTAGAGCTGGGGACTGAAAATGATCTTCCACATGTCCCAAGCTAATGAGATTTGATCCCCAAGGCACAGAGTTCCAACTAATTAATGTGTAGGAGACAGGAGGAGTGGAGAGGAGTGGACCAGGCCCCTTGTTCCATATTCTTCTGTACATCAGATCTTCTAGCTGGAAAAGAGCTCAGCATTCTCTCAACAATGCTTGTAAAAAAAAAAAAAAAAAGACAACACTCTTACGCATTCTCCCTTGCCGTCTGCCTAATCAGCACCTGTTATCAGGTGTTCTCTAGCTTGGTCACATGGCCTTTTTTCCTTGATCAATTCTCAGGCTATAAAGACACTTCTACTCCCCCACATGAAGCAGTATTCCAGAGGACTTCACCTGTGGCTCAGAAGGCTCACACAGCACTTAGGTCAATGATTAGTACTTACCTAAGAACCTTTTGTGAGAACACCTGCCTCCAGTCACCTATGGTGGGGAGCTGGACTGAAGGTCTGAGGAGCTCTGAGAGGTAAGATGAAGACGTTTGCCATTTTTTTTTCTATGTAGCCAACTTAACTTCTCCTAGCTCTTCCTTGCTCGAGATAACATCTAGTGGCCCCATTTATTGCAGCAAAAGATTGCTTTTGATATTAAACATGTATGCTTCTATTTGTCATAAAAATTATATCCAGTCACTGTGTGTAAGAAATGAAACCAAAAGGTTTTCCAAGCCCTAAGCCTTATTAAAAATAAATATGTGCAAGCTAGGTTGACGCTGTGTTTTAAACATAGCGTAATATGATGGGGAAGATGAATATCTGCTCTTCTGATTTAGATTTGAGGTTAGATTGGGTACGTTTGTACCAGAGTCGGCCAGTCTGAACTGCAAGCAGATCACCTTTGGTGAGATCACACCATAATAGAAAATGAAGTCGCCCAGCTAAAAAGAGTTGAGTCTTACACAAGACTTCCTTGGTGCTCCTGTTTATATAGGCAAATTACTCACTGTGATGGCTCCTCGGCCACTGCACTGGCTGAGCTTCTGCCTGCTATTTTTGAGCCAACCATTTATCACAACTAGAGCTTTATTAAAAAGTACCCTCCACTCTTCAGAGAACAAATATGAAAATCTGGTTTCTGAAGATATCAGAACCATTTATTTTTGAAGTTGGCAGCACTGGCTGTGAACACTGCTCCAGGATAGATCTCTTCTGTTGAAAGAGTAGTTATATATTTTTCAGAACAAGCTTTTATCCTTTCATTCACATGAAACAATGAAATATTAAATATGGTCTGAAAAAAATTAAAGCATTTTGAAAGGGAAAGAAGAAAATCATACCCCTGATTGGAAACCACTGCAGGAAGCGTCTCATGATAGGGAAGAGAAAGTTGTTGGGACGAGGGTTCTCTGATCATTCCATCTGTCCCCTGGCTTCCCTGCAGAGCTGGCTGCCCTGCTCTGGGTGACAGAACTAGCTGCTTCCTCTATAAGGGCGACGGGAGCAGATGGAGCATCTTTGGGGTGGCTGTCCAAGTCTGACCAGGACTTTCTTATAGAACACTAGGAAAACTAGTTGAGAAATGAGAAAATCAGCCTGTTAGCTGCTTGGGATGAGAGATGGGTTGGAATTACAAAGACTTGAAATTGCCTATCACCTCTGAAATCCATTTTCTTTTCTCTTCTTGGGGTTTTTTTGTTGTTGTTTGTTTTTTTGAGACTCTGTCACCCAGGCTCACTGCAGCCTTGACCTCCCAGGCTCAAACCATCCTCCTGCCTCAGCCTCTTGAGTAGCTGGGATTACAGGCACATGCCACCATGCTGCCCAGCTAATTTGTATAGTTTTTATAGAAATTGGGTTTTACCCTGTTGCCCAGGCTGGTGAAATCCATTTTCACATAAAGGAAAGTAGAGGTAATAATATCTACTGTGCACCTGGAGGGACTGGCTATGATCATTAATGTAAAGCACCTGGCATAGAGAGGGTTTTTCTCATAATGACAGCAGTAAACACTTAAGTTGTGCTTGTTATACCAGACACTTTCCCGAGCACTTTGTCTTAACTCATTTAAACCAAAATGGTCATATGACAAAGGCATGATTTTTATCCCCACTAAAGGCAAAGAAACCGAGACACAGCAAGGTTAAGTAACTGCTTTAAAACACATACACTGCTTATAAGAGCGTAATGCAGATGTAGAATTTATACCCAGATAGTTTGGTCCTGGATCTCAATCTCTAATCCTGTGCACTTCAAGACAGAACAGTCTATATGAATTAAAGCTAATTTTCCCTATTCATAGTAACAATTTGGCTTGCTTTCCACAGAAATGAAAAATGGTTTGTTATTGTTCTTTTCACTTAAACAAAAGGTGGTTTGTTATTGTTCTTTTTGCTTAAACCTGACCCTGACAAATTTGAGAGTGCGTCTCAAGACTCTGAATTTCTCTTTTGCAGTAAACGACCTTCCTTTTTACTGTCTAAAAAAATGCACCTCCCTTCTGATTGATGATATTTAGTTTAAGTACATCATATTCCAGCAGAAACCAGCTGATTTCATTGCATTGATGAGCCGTGGACAAACAACTAGTTAATATTTCTCATTTTTATTGGATTGGTAACGAATTTGTGAAGACATTTTATTTTTTTCTTTCTATAAAATTTTGAGTACAAGTGGTTTTGGGTTACATTAATGAATTGTCTAGTGGTGAAGTCTGAGATTTTAGTGCACTCGTCACCCAAGTAGCAGCCATTGTACTCAATATATAGTTTTTTATCTCTCACTTTCATCCCACCCTTCATCCTCTGAGTCTCCAGTGTCCATTATACCACTCTATATGCTTTTGTGTACCCATAGCTTAGCTCCCACTTATAACTGAGAACCTACAGTATTTGGCTTTCCATTTGGAGTTACTCGTGGAGACATTTTAAAGCTAGAGAATCTCAGAACATCAAGATGCAATCTAAGATGTCATCAATAAAGTAGGTATCAGTTGCCAAGTAGCAGCCTACTGATTGAGGGCCAAAAATTGAATTGCTGTCATCTTTGTAGGTGGAAACAAAAGGACACCATGTTAAATCAGCATCTTGGCTTGTTCTGATTTATATATTAGTCTTGCTCTGCATAAATTGATGTGTTTTTTAAACATGACTTGACAGTCATCCACAAACATTTATGAGTGATCAAATGAACTGAAGGCTGAATGAAAAATTAATTTGTAAATAAATTAGAATTTAAATTTCTAAAGAAATGTATTATTTTGTAAAATCACTTTGTGAAATGGGGACTTCTTCTGTGATGGAATATATTCTGGTTAGCATACCTATTCAATACATTCAAATTTGATATGTGAGGGTTCTTAAAAAGAATTACATTTATATCAATCAGCAACAGTGAAATGGCATAATCCTGAGTTTTTGAAGGGCACAGGGGTTTGAGAATGATGTTCTTATGGGTGTCACATTTCGTTTTTCCTGTGGTATCTACCTGTGAGTTGTTGGCAGTAATCCAACTGTAATCAGACACCATCTGTGATTGCTTTTCTGTTTAACATCAAAACTTCACTGAATATAAATACCTCCCTTTCTTCCATCACCACCTCTCTCTCTGCTTCCTCCTCCCAAACAGACTTCAGAGCTGCTGTCCAGTCAATTTATTCTTACCCAACAGGTCCACAGGTTACAACATAATGGCATGTTGAGTTTTCCAAGTGCCTGTGTATAAATTGTACAATCCTCTATCAGTAGAGATATGAGTATGACCTAAAGCATAAAAAACTTAAATTCTTGAACTAGGTTTATCACGAGTTCAGCCTGATAGCAATTTTATGTTTCTTGTTACAGCTAATATTGCAAACATAAGAAAAGCACTAAAATCACACAGGCATAATGGCATTTGAGGGAGTGTGTGGATGATGTCTACCCACATACATTTCGGTTATCAGAGGATTCTGTCTTTATCTATGGTGATGATTTGATGCTACATGCTCTTGTAGTGCCATATTTACATAAAGAAAGGAATGAAATGAGATGGGGTTGGGACTTTAGCAGAATGGCTCCAGAGCAGAAGAGATTGGAATCAATCTACTGGACTTGAAACTCATTTTAGCTCTAAGAATATATGCACTTTGCATTCAACCCTTAAAAAGATATGTTTAAATTTTTCCTCATGACAAAAATATTTTCTTTTCTTTAAATGTTTAATCTGCACAATTTTCCTGTTCAGCTAAGGTATAGCAGCACATCTGTGTAAAGGAAAAAAATATTGCTGGTGTAGAAAGATGATTCCTTTGCCCTTCTCCTGGCAGGAAGGCAGTCGATATGCAGGTTACTATATTTAGTCACCTTTATTTTGCGAGCACAAGCTGCGTTAAATGAGAGAGTTCACTCAAAACATAGAATAAAATAGAAAGGAAGAACTGAGAGGATTTGAGGGATCCTTAACTATAAAGGAAGTGTACAGTCTGTATGGACATGGGGAGAACCTGCAGAAAAACAGAGGGAGCTGCCATGACAGGGAGAGGGGTCTTTGAGGGACCCAGGCAGTAGAGAAGGGGCTTGGATTAGTGCACATGAGGAAAAAAGGGCACAAGAACTTGGAAATGACCAGCAGGCACATGGGAAGATGGAAAGATGGTGAAAGCAGCAGTTTGGGAATTATCTTCAATAAAGAGACAGTGATGCATTAATGAGTTCTGTTGGGTAATATCCTAAATCATATTTAGCATCTTATTGGTTGTTCTAAATAGATCAATTTACCTTTGAAAAAAAATGAAATAATGTACATTTCAGTTCAGGATAGACTGAACACAGACAATCACCTCCCTCTCTCTAGAGGACACATTAAAATGTTAAAGTTTTTTAAAGAGTGGAAAGAGAATAGGAAGGAAAACTA
Organism: Plecturocebus donacophilus; assembly: GCA_004027715.1. Classification (NCBI taxonomy): domain Eukaryota; kingdom Metazoa; phylum Chordata; class Mammalia; order Primates; family Pitheciidae; genus Plecturocebus; species Plecturocebus donacophilus. The sequence goes on from PVKP010002034.1 coordinate 122,552, forward strand.
CAGTAGATGAGAAACTGCAAGAGATTTCTGGAAGATGAAATGTGCTTGGAGGCATGTAGGCAAATGAAGCAGTGGAAAAGCACAGGATGTGCTATTGGGGTCAGGAATGGGGGAGGGCACCCACCTGCCTGGAGGGGTTAAGGGTGTGGAGTCACAGGAATGATAAAAGAGGACTGAGCAGAAGAGGTCAAAAGGGGAGCATGGAATAAAGGGCTGTGCCCAGCAGCCCTGTTTGCTCCCTGACCCAGGGACAGTTTCATGCAGCCTGGCCATTGACTCCAGGATCCTTCTCTAATGATAATCCAGGAAAAGACATGCCCTCTTTTGAAACTCTTTTTGACCCCTCAGAAGAAGGCATTCCTTTTTCTGGCATTCAGCCTACAGCCCACTGTCTACAAAGCTGATATTTCAAACTGCCCAACCCTCCTACACAGATCTTGGTGGATTCCCCTGGCAAGGAGAGGACTACTGAGGAAAAATAAAACTTTCCTGCTGAACAGGGGAGGAAGCAGACACACTCATTACTAATATGAATCACCCAGGGAGGATCAAACACATGAGGAAAATGAATAGTGTGAAAGAAAAGGACTACAATTATCAGATAAAATAGATATAATTCAGAAAATAGAAGAGGACTTTTAAAGAAATCCTTTGGTACCCTCAGCAAGATTCGAGAAGCTATTGTATCCATAAAATAGAATCAAATTACTGTGAAATAGGGACAAAGAACCAGTGGTGTGCCTAAAAATTAAATATAATTGCTACAAATGCAGAGCATCTAAAAAACATAAAGAAAAATAGGAAGAGAAGATAAAAATGAAAGAAATATGAAGCATAGAGGCTTAATTACAAAATGTTTATCTTCTGACTAAGCAGGGTTCAAGGACAATAGATCTTAATGAAAAGCAGTGTGTGCTAGGGCTGGCATAACAAAGTACCACAATCTGAGGCTCAGACTAGGAATTTATTGTCTCTCAGTTCCGGGGGCTGGAAGTCAGAGGTCAAGATGGCAGTAAGGTTGGCTTCTTCCGAGGGCTCTGCGGGGGAATTTGCTCCACGCCTCTCTCCTGGCTCTGTTGGCTTTCCAGCAATCTTTACTGTTCCTTGGGTTGCAGAAACATCACCCCATCTCTGCCTTCATCTTCTTGTGGCATTCTTTATGTTTACATGTCTGTTTCATGTCAACATTTCCCCCTTTAATAAGAACACATCTTCTTGGATTAGGACCCACCTTAATAACCCATCTTAACTTGATCATCGGCAAAGATTCTATTTCCAAATAAGGTCACATTTGCAGACACTAGGGGTTAAAACTTCAATATATTTTTTTGGAGGTGGGTACATTTTAATCCATAACAGGATGGAAATTTCTCTAAAAATTAATAGAAAAAAATCCCAAAGGTAAAGATAGGCATAAAGATTTGAAATGAAAAGAGATACTAAGGGGCAAATGAGATGAATAAAAAAGATTCCTGTCTAGAGACATCTTCATGGAATATAAAAACAAGTTTAAAGCATATTTCTCAAGCTTCTGGAAAGGATAAACTGGTTGACTTCAAAGAATGAGAATCAGACTGTCACAAGACTTCTGGCAACATCAATGGATGTTAGAAGACAAGAAAAATTTTCTAAGTACTGGAGGAAAGCATCTTCAAGCTAGAATTCCTCTGCTTTTTTAAAAAAAGAGGTATAACACATGGGATAAGGTGTACAAATCTTGATTGTACAGCCCAACGAATATATATCTGTGTCACTACCAACCTCGTCAAGATATAGACTATTTCCATCATTCCAGAAACTTCCCTAATACTCCTTTCCAGTCAATACCCATCATTCCCCACAATCCAGGTACTCAAAATTCTGACTTTCGTCACTACTGATTTTTCTGTTTTTTGAAGCTTAATCATGTAGTATACACTTCTTATGCCTTGATTTCAAAATTTACTACAATAGTTTTAATGTTTATCTAAGTTGTTAGATGGATCAGTAATTCATTCTTTTCTATTAATGAGCAGTATTCTATTACATTATTATAGCATGATTTATTTATTCATTTTCCTATTGAAGGACATGGGTTGTTTCTACTTTGAAGCTGTTAAGAAACAATTAAGCAGTCTTCAATAACATTGTTGCACAAGTTTTTGAGAAACACTAATTATATCTTTTGATTATATACCTAGAATTGAAATTGCTCTGTCATAGATAGGTTTGTATTAAAATGTATGAGAAATTGCTACATGGTATTTCAGTTTCACTCTTTTATCAGCAATGTATTCTGAAGTTTCACATGCTCTACATTTTCTCCAATATCTGGTATTATCGATCTTTTCTTTTAAAAATCTTCTATTTTAGCTTCAGGGGTACATATGAAGGTTTGTTGTATAGATAAAATTGTGTCATGGGGATTTGGTGTACAGATGATTTTATCATCTAGGTACTACTATCAATAGTCATTTTTTCTGATTTTTTCCCTTCTCCCACCCTTTACCCTCAAATAGGGACCTCCCAGCTGGGAGGGAGGCCATACCCTGCAGAGCCACAGGGGCAGAGCTGCCCAAGACCATGGGAACCCAGCTCTTGTATCAGCATGACCTGGATGTGAGATCTGGAGTCAAAGGAAATCATTTTGGAACTTTAAAATTCAACTGCCCTGCTGGATTTCAGATTTGCATGGGCACTGTAATCCCTTTGTTTTGGCCAATTTCTACCAATCGTAATGGCTGTATTTACCCAATACCTGTGCCTCCATTGTATCTAGGAAGTAACTAGCTTGCTTTTGATTTTACAGGCTAATGGGCAGAAGGGACTTGCCTTGTCTCAGATGAGACTTTGAAATTTGGACTTTTGGGTTAATGCTAAAATGAGTTAAGACTTTGGTGGACTGTTGGGAAGGCATGATTAGTTTTGAAATGTGAGGACATGAGATTTGGAAGGACCAGGCGAGGAGTAATATGACTTGGTTATGTCCCCACCCAAATCTCAACTCAAATCGTATTTCTCAGAATTCCCACGTATTGTCGGAGGGACTCGGGGAGGTAATTGAATCATGGGGGCCAATCTCTTCCATGCTATTCTCATGATAGTGAATAAGTCTCAAGTGATCACGTTATCATGGGTTTTGGTTGCTTCCTCCTCATTTTCTCTTGCCACCACCATGTAAGAAGTGCCTTTCACCTCCTGCCATGATTCTGAAGCCTCCCCAGCCTTGTGGAACTGTAGGTCCAATTAAACCTCTTTTTCTTCCCAGTTTCAGGTATGTCTTTATCAGAAGCAAGAAAACAGACTAATACACTACTGATTTTTGTTTGTTGATTTTATATCCTGAAACTCTGTTGAAGTTGTTTGTCAGCTCAAGGAGCTTTTGGGCAGAGACTACTGGGTCTTCTAGATAGAATCATGGTCATTAGCAAACAAGGATAATTTGACTTCCTATCTTCCTATTTGCATGCCTTTTATTTTTTTTCTCTTGCCTGATTGCTTTGGTCAGGACTTCCAATACTATGTTGAATAGGAGTGCTGAAAGAAGGCATCCTTGGCTTCTGTCAGTTTTCAAGGATGCTTCCATCTTTTGCCTATTCAGTTGATGTTGACTGTGGGTTTGTCATACTGGCTCTTCTTATTTTGAAGTATATTTCTTCAATACCTAGCTTATTGAGAGTTTTTAACATAAGGAATGTGGAAAATTATTGCAAATCTTTTCTGTATCTATTGAGATAATCATGTGGTTTCTGTCCTTAATTCTGTTTCTGTGATGAATCACATTTATTGATTTGTGTATGTTGAACTAACCTTGCATCTCAGAGAAATAGTGTTATCGATCATGGTGAGTTAGCTTTTTGATGTGCTGCTGGATTTGTTTTGCTAGTATCTTGTTGATGGTTTTTGCATCAGCGCTCATCAAAGATATTGGCCTTAAGTTTTCCTCTATTGTTGCGTCTCTGCCAAGTTTTGATCTCAGGATGTCAGCCTCATACAATGAGTTAGGGAGGAGTCCATCACCCTCAATTTCTTGGAAAAGTTTCAGTAAGAATGATACCAGTTTTTCTTTGTACACTTGGTAGAATTTTGCTGTGCATTCATCTGATCCTGGGCTTCTTTTTGGTTGGTAGGCTATTTATTACTGATTCAATTTTGAAACTCATTACAGGTCTACTCAGGGATTCAACTTTTTCCTGGTCCAGTCTTGGAAGATGTATGTGTCCAGGAATTTATCCATTTCTTCTAGATGTTCTAGTTTGTATGACTAGAGGCATTCATAGTATTTTCTGATGGTTTTTTGTATTTCTTTGGGGCCAGTGGGAACATCCCCTTTGTCATTTTTAATTGTGTTTATTTTCATTTCTCTCCTTTATTAGTCTACCCCAGTGGTCTTATTTTTTTTTTCAAAGAACCAATTCCTAAATTTGTTGATCTTTTACCTAGTTTTTTGAGTCTCAGTCTCCTTCAGTTCAGCTCTGAGTTTGGTTATTTTCTGTCTTCTGCCACCTTTAGGGATACTCTTTTGCTTCTCTAGTTTTCTTTTAGTTGTAATGTTAGGTTTTTAAATTGAGATCTTTTTCAATTTTTGAGGTAGGCATTTAGTGCTATAATTTTTCCTCTTAGCACTGCCTTAGGCATGTCCCAGCAATTCCAGTATGTTGTGTCTTTGTTCCCATTAGTATCAAATAACTTCTTGATTTCTGCCTTAATTATTTACCCAAAAGTCATTCTGAAGCAGATTGTTTAATGTCCATGTAATCACATGGTTTCGAGCAATCTTTTAGTCATGAATTCTATTTTTATTGCACTGTAGTCCAAGAGTGTGTTTGGTATGACTTCAGGTTTTTTGAATTTGCTGAGGATTGTTTTATTCTGATTGTATGCTCAATTTTAGAGTATGTGCCATGTGGTGATGAGAAGAATGCATATTCTGTTGTTTTGGGGTGGACAATTTTGTAGATATCTATCAGGTCCATTTGATCCACTGCTGAGTTCAGGTCCTAAATATCTGTTAAATTGCTGCCTTGGTGGCCTGTCTAATACTGTCAGTGGGGTGTTAAAGTCTCCCACTGTTATTGTGTGGGAATCTAAGTCTCTTCATAGGTCTCTAAGTACTTGTTTTATGAACCTATGTGCTCGTGTGTTAGGTGCATATATATTTAGAACACTTCAGTCTTTTTGTTGAATTGAATTGAATCTTTTACTATTATGTAATGCCCTTCTTTGTCTTTTTGATATTTGTTGGTTTAAAGTCTGTTTTATCTGAAGTTGGGATTGCAACCTCTGCTTTTTTCTCTTTTATGTTTTCTTGGTAGATTTTTCTGCATTTTTTTATTTTAAGCCTATTGGTGTTACTGCATATGAGATGGGTTGCTTGAACACAGCTTCCCAAAGGGTCTTGCTTCTTTATCCACTTTTCCACTCTGTGCCTTTTAATTGGAGCATTTAGCTCATTTATATTCAAGGTGTATTGTGTGATCTGTGTATTTGAATGTATTGTTCTGTGTGGATTTGATCCTATCATCATCATGTTGTTAGCTGGTTATTATGCACACTTGTTTGTGTGGTTACTTTATAGTGTCATTGCCCGTTTTTAAGGGGAATGCTTGCAGCTTTTGCCTATTCAGTTGATGTTGACTGTGGATTTGTCATACCTGGCTCTTCTTATTTTGAAGTATTATTTCTTCAATGCCTAGCTTATTGAGGGTTTTTAACATAAGAAATGTTGAATTTATTGAAAGCCCTTTCTGTATCTTTTGAGATAACCATGTGATTTTTTTGTCCTTAATTCTGTTTATGTGATAAATCACATTTATTGATTTGTGTATGTTGAACTAACCTTGCATCTCAGAGAAAAAGCTTTATTGATCATGGTGAATAGTTAGGTCTTCTTGTCATATGTATTTGTGTATTTGTGTGGTCTGTGTATTTGAATATATTTTTGTAGTGGCTGATAATGGTCTTTCCTTTCTATATTTAGTGCTCTTGTAAGGCATGTCTGATGGTAATGAATTCCCTCAACATTTGCTTGTCTTTCTTTTTAATTTATGAAGCTTAGTTTGGCTGGATATTAAATTCTTGGTTGGAGAAAGTTTTTCTTTCAGAATGCTGAATATAGGCCCCCAATCTCTTCTGGCTTGTAGGGTTTCTGCTGAGAGGTCTGCTGTTCATCTGATAGGCTTCCCTTTGTAGGTGTCTTAACTTTTATCTCTAGCTGCTTTTAATATTTTTCTTTCATTTTGATGTTGGAGGGTCTGATGACTATGTGTCCTGGAGATGGTCTTCTTTCATAATATCTTGCAGAAGTTCTTTGCATCTTATGAATCTGAATCTTCGTCTCTCTAGCGAGGTTCAGGAACTCTTCGTTGATCATATTCTGAAACATGTTTCTCAAGTTGTTTGCTTTCTCCCTATCTCTTTCAGGGATTCCGATAAGTATAGATTTGGCCTCTTTACATAATCCCATATTTCTTAAGAGTTTTGTTCATTCCTTTTCATTCTTTTTTTCTTTATGTTTTTATGACTGTCTAGTTTCAGAGATCCAGTTTTCAAACTCTGAGAGTCTTTTCTTAGCTTGGTCTATTCTGCTGTTAATACTTGGGATTGCATTATGAAATTCTTGTAGTGTATTTTTCTGCCCTGTTAGGTCAGTTTGGTTCTTTTTTATACTGGCCATTTTGTCTGTTAGCTCTTATATCATTTTATTGTGATTCTATTCCTTGAAATGCATTTTGCTGTTTTCCTGAATCTTGATGATTTTCATTCCTGTTCATATTCTGAATCTGATATCTGCCATTTCAGCCATCTCAGCCTGGTTAAGAACACTTGCTGGAGAATGAGTGCAGTCATTTGAAGGAAAGAAGGTCCTCTGGAAGGAAAGAAGACCCTCTGGCCTTTTGAGTTGCCAGAGTTTTGTGCTGGTTCTTTTCCATCTCTGTGTGTGGCTTTTCCTTTAAATGTGGTGTAAATTGAGTACAGTCAGTAGATTCCTTTTCTGGATGTTTTCAGGGGGCCAGAGGTTCATGGAGGGTTTTTACTAGTATTTGACTTCCTGTCTTTGGTTTCACAGGCAGGTATGTTAGCAGACTATTTTTGGAGTTGAAGTTTTGGGGTGTGTTCCAGCAGGTGGCGTTTAAGCATAACGGTCAGTAGATGAGCTCTTGCTCAGTTTGTTGCTCCTCTGTGTTTTCTCACAGTTGCAGCCATGTTCCCTCTCAATGCTCTGAAAGTGTGGGCTCCTCTCCCACTTGAGGGCTGGCTGCAGCTCATGTCTTGGCTTTCCTGAGCTGCCCATCATAGCTCTGGCGTGACCTCAGGCTTTATGTTCCCCCCACAGCCTGGAGGTATCAGAGCAAGGGACCTTCGCAATGGTAACTGCCACTGGAGCTCCATCCCAGAGAGAGATGCAGGGCTACAATCAATCAGTGTGATGTGCCTGGGATGGGGGCTGTACTGTTGGCCAAAGCCAGGAGGGGGAGTAAGGGAGAGGCCTGCCTAGTGATGAGCAGGGGAGTGGGTGGAACCTGTGGAAGACAAATTGGCCTCCTCTCCTTAGGGCAACTGCAGCTTTCTGGAAGTATGGATAAGGCACTTAGAGACTTTATTCCTTCCATGTCCAAGGGCAGCAGGGGCAGTGGTAGAGGGACTTTTGGTTGCCCCTGGGAGCTCCACCTCTGATAAACATGGAGCCACTGCTATTGGGAGTGTTCAACCAGAGGATGGGCAGCTGCACTGCTGGCCTGAGCTGGGTGCTTCACTTGTTTGGAAGCTGGGGGTTGAGGGTTCACAGGGAGAGGCTGGTTTCCTCACTGTATGGTGATGTGGCATGCTGTAAGCTTGGGTGTAGTCCTTGGGCAATTTGTTTCTTCCCCAGACCGAGAGCAGCAGGGGCAGAAGCGCTGCTGTGGCAGTGGCAGACGGGACGTTGGTTGCCTCTGGGAGCCTCTCCCCAGGAACACTCAGCACCACTACCAGTGGGTATGCTCAGTCGTGGGGGGGCAGCTATTCTGGGGTGAAATAAGAAGATGCCCAGTGAACAGTGGGAGCTGGGAGGACTCCTCTCCATAGGGTGGCTGTGGTGTGCTGGGTGTGCCAGTGTAGCAACTAGGCCCTTTGTTCTTTCCCCATTCCAAGGGCAGTTAGGGCGGTACTACTGCAGCTGCAATGGCAGAGGGGTTATGGGTTAACTCTGGGATTTCCTCCTCAGAGGAATGCAGAGCTGCTTCTGATTGAAATGTTCAAGCCAGGGCAGGGTAGTTGTACTGGGTAGGGGGTTGGGGTGGTAGTCAGATGCACTGCCCAGTGAGAAATAAGGACAGGGACCTGCTTGGGGAATAGTCTAGCTGCTGTCCTGTGATGGGGGTCCACACCAGCTCCTATTTCCTGCAGTCTCCAGAGCCTGGAGGCAGCAAAGGTGAGGGTTGCAAAACAGCAAAGATGACAGCCCTCCCCACCTCTGGGACCTCTGTCCCAGTAAGTTATGTAAGTGCTACCAGCCCAATGGCCCCAGTGGAGTGTGGCTGCGTCCCAGGTCTGGAGGTCCTGCCCAGTCAGGAGAAATGCGATCAGGCACCTGCGTAAAAAACAGTCTGGCCACTTTTCCATAACGGGGCTGACTGTGCTGTGAGTCTGCACCAGTCCCTAATCACCTTGGACTCTCCAGAGAACTAAAGATAGCAACAGCCAAAGCTGTAAAACAGCAAAAAATGGCAGCCTTCCCCTTCCCCTGGGAGCTCCATTCCAGGGACACGAGGCTCCAGCCCAAGAAGACGGGTGGGGGGCAGCTGGCGTCCCAGGTTGGCAGATCCTGCTCAGTGTAGAGAAATGG
>PVKP010002035.1:0-20138 GCA_004027715.1 Plecturocebus donacophilus
GGAATGTAAGGCGGGTTGCCTTGCTGGGAGCTCCAACACACCTGCCCCCCTCCTTTTTTTCCTTTTACAAGCTCTGAGCAAGCTCAGACATGCTCGGGCATGTTCCCTTCTCGCTTGCTCGCACAGCCTGGTCTTCCCTTAAAGAGCCCAGTATGCAAACAAGGTGCTGCAACCATGGCTTCTTAATAACCAATAGCAGTCGAGTCTTAACAACCAATAGCAGGCAAGTAATTCCAACCAATAACAAGACAAGTCCTAGGTCAAGGCTTGTAACTTACCCAATAGCAGTCTTGCTCTCCCTCAACCAATTGAGCTGTTTCACTCCCTATAAAACCCCCTAAGAGGAGTCCATGCGACTTCTCTGGCCCCTCCTGTCCGGACTGCAGAACCTCACCCGGGAGCCTGAATAAATGCTCTTGCATTGGATTATTTTGGTGCTGGCCTCAGTTTCTTCGTTTTATCCTCGAAAACAAACCTTACAGTTTTTTGGATGTCTTAAGACTGGAGAGTAAAGGATAAAATGGTGATAAACAAAAAAAATGATACATGAAGTGAAGTGTTTCCAGAGGAAGCTAAGAGCTATAAAATTCAAAATGAGTAAGAGATTGTTATAACTATTATAAGGAGAAAAAGAGAAAAGATAGTATATGTAAGCTTCTTAATAAATTAGACCTATTCAATCCATAGTGGGTAAAACACTGAGCAACTAAATTCCTTTTAATTATCCTTTATGTAAAAAAATAAAAAGGAAGCTTTTAGGAGCTGTAAGGTGCAAAATGAGAATAGTATGGTCCTTTGGGGAGTTAAGCAAAACATACTCAGTTAAAAGAGAAAGGTGATGGCCAGGAAGGTGGAGATCAGATACATTAAAAAAAAACGGCATTTATGGCTGGTCCCAGTGCTTACAACTAATTGATCACAACCAGTTACAGATTTCTTTGTTCCTTCTCCACTCCCACTGCTTCACTTGACTAGCCTTTAAAAAATAAAAATTAAATTAAAAACTGCATTTATTTGGTTTTCCATTTCTATTAATTTTCTATTTCTATTAACGTTCTATTGTTGAAACTGATCCAAAGTTACCCCACTCCACAGAAACGATATGGTGGAGGAAGGAGGGGAAGACAGGGTGTGCCTAAGCAAATTACTAGTGTAAACACAATTAAAGAGCTACTGTTTAAACAAATCTGGCAGGTACTTTGCTTGGAAACCCTTGGTTAGCCATTAGTTGGTGTTACTAATTAACCTACTCCTTCTGCCATCTGCTCTTTTCTCTTCACAGTCTCTCCCTTAAGAGAGTGGATCTATTCTCATGACTTTCCTTATCACCTCTTCACTAATGACTCCCAAACTCAGGTACACTTCTCTCAATTCTTTCCAGGTGCCAGCTTCAAAGTTTCAAACACTGAATAAAATTCTATACTCATAAAGCCAAATTAACTGTGTTTTCCCCAAAAGCTGCCACGTGCCCTAACTTTTCCATTTTAGTTAATGACACCATCCTTCTTCCAGCCAGTCAACCTTGATACCTTGGTAAATTGTATTCCACAAAAGTGGTCCCTGGTGGCAAAAAATTGGGAAGTGCTGATTTGAGGATATCTTTACATGGTGAGAAATTGCACTAAGAAGGGAAGAATTCCATAAAATAACGTGAGCCATCAAGCTAGGTTTAAGTTGTTCTCAACTTTCAGACATTCTGAAGGAATAGTGCCAGATTATGATCTCACATACAAAAAATATAGATATGTAGGCATCAAGAGAGAAATAATAAACATCTTTCGTATGCAATATCACAGTCAGGAAGAGCAGAGGAGTCCCTAAACCCTTGTCACTTAAGTGATGTGAGCGTCAATTCAAATAGCAGGTGAATTAATAGAACTACTTCCCATGATTCATCTTTGTATCATTTCTCTGTATGAATCACCGTGTTTAGTCTCATAATCTCTTCAGCCTATTATCTTGAATGTTTCCTCTGTAAAGGTAAGGGAAAGGAAGGAAATTAACATTAATGGCTAAATCCCTCATCTACTATCAACTCTTGGAATTACAATAGCCTTTGAGATTCTTCTTTCATTTACTGAATAGCAAAGACTCAGGAGAATTAAATAACTGTTAGAAGAAAGTTCACAGTTATCCAGTATTTATAACATTTCTATTTGCCCTAAAAATCTCACCAATACATAAAAAAAGGCTGCTTAAAGCAAATTCTGTTAATAAAGTTTCTGGATACTTTTATGAAAAAACAAAGACATGAAGATAATTAATCAACATATAGTTTGTATAAGGCACCCATTCACATTTCAAATCTTGTCTCAAATTTTATTCTAAAGGGAAGAAGGCCTAGCAATTCAAGCACAGTTAAATGTTATAATTTTGCCCATAAGGGCAGAAGTGAACTAAAAAAAAAAACAGCACCAAATGGCCAGTCTGTGAAAGGGGAAACGAAGGAACAAGGACATGAGAAGCAGTTGGTAAGAGCAAAGGAACAAGTATTGACTAAATCTCTTCCCACACATCACAGTTAAGCAGCTGGTGACATCCTTTGTTTTCCTTCACAAGGAGAAGGCACATTTTGTTTATTAAATCATCCACTAGTGGTTTGTTACTTTTAAAAAAAAAAAAAGTGTTTATGTTGAAAGTAACAAAATGGACTCATGAAAAGCAAATAGCTTACCTGAGATTCTTTACAAAACGTACATGGAAAGAAATACATGAGCCAATTCAATAATTCATGATTTAAAGACTTAAACATACAGTTTTTTAGGTAGGACCACCTACATAAATGACTATTACAGCTTCCTGCTCATCTATAGTTTCTCTCTGGCTTGAACTGTGACTTGAAATTTTCTAGAAGAGCATTACCCTTGTCTGATCATAAGAAATCCCACTGATACTTGTTAAAAACATAACTTCTTCAGCTCCATTCCAAAGCTACACACTCAGAAACTTTCCCAGAGAATTATTACTCTTCAAGTAATTTTAATAATGAAGAAATTTGGGCTAACTGCCTCCAAACATTTCTGTCACCCTTTCTGACCCTCATCTGTATTTTCCTGTAACTTCACCTAACATACACATATCAAAGTGAGGAAATAAAAAAAAAAAAAAAAAACTTTAATTCAAATTGGTTGTCTGTGCTCTAAACATTATTTTAACACCACTTAATGTCAAAGTAACCAGTATAAGACTTATAGAAGTCTCTTTTTCTAATGGATAGAACTTAAAATATTTTAAAGATCAAGTCATACATTTTAACTAGCATTCTTCAAAGCATTTAAGGCGGAAAATGAGAAGCAACTTGTAAGGAGGTGTCAGACAATCATATTTTTCTCTTTGCCTTGGGTGAACCAAAAGGTTATGAGAAGCCTATTCCATGTCATAAAGTAAAATTATGCATAGTTGAGTAATCTTAAAGGCTGTAGAAAGAGTCTGACCAAGAATGACTTTAAAGATAAAATACAGATTCTTGGTATACAAATAATCATAATACAAGAAACTAGCTGCTTCATAAACCAGTTCATAACCATAAAATTCTCTAAGCCAACATAGTAATTTTCTCTCCCACTCTTTAAAAATTTCTGAGGACAAGGATGCCCTGGGATTACTACTCTATCACCTGTATATCATAACATTTTCTTGTGTACAATAAATATATAATTTCTTACGAAAGTGGTAATTCATTAGGTTTGTTCATTTGGGCACATTGCCATAGTAAGATTGATAATGAGGAATTTCAGGGGGAAAAAAGTTACAGTCAGCTATTAAACCTAACTGCCCATCTAAATTCTCCCTACAAGATGTCTTCAAAGTGATCATTTAGCTTTGGCTTGAAATTTCCAGAAAGACAGCTTTCTGGAAATTTCTAGTGCATCTGTTGCGACTTCTGTGAGAAAGCTTTTTCTTGTCTTAATTCGAACAAGACCATGTTCCTGTAACTTGTACCCAATCTTGTTCAACTCGCTGAAAGTTTTATCTTCTTCCATTTGACATCTACAAACATTGGCATCAAACCTATTTGAAGCTTCATATCTGCTAGTTAAATTTCTCTGGTGGCTTTAAACCTTCCATATACAATATCATGTAGGTTGCTGCTTATACCACTCTGGTTTGTTTTTGTCTTACAAATTGTGAAGATGCAATAATACCCCAAGAGGACAATACCATCACTTTCTTCATCCACTAAAGCATCTAAAAGAGCACAGGGAACTTCACCCCAAAATATATTTCTTTGACATTTTGAGATGGCTATTCAGGAGGGCTGGAAATACAAGAATAGATGAAAAGCTATCTTTTGTGGAGATTTGTCTTTGTTGAGAAAATCTTCATTGATGCAGCTAGGCTTTCTCTGAAGCTTCCTAGGTCCGATCTAGGAAGATTAACTGAGTGTGACACCTTTGAAAGGTCTGAAAGAAATGTTCACTATTTACTTGCTACCCGTAAGGTTTTATCTTCATAACAAGACCACCTTTGCAAGCCAGGCCTCCTTTTCTCTGCCTCTCACAACCTGTTTTACCACTATAACCTGTTTTGCCACAATCCCAGCCCCCATTCTTTTGTATCCTCAAGAATGTATATAAGCTACTGTACCCCATGGGGATTGGGAGGGTTGGAGTGATCACACTGTGGTTCTCCCTGATGTGCACATTTGTATGCCTTTTCTCCAATTATTCTGCTTTTTGTCAGTTGATTTTTCAGCAAACTTTCAGAGGGCAAAGGGGAAGCTTTCCCTTGGCCCTTGCATATTTAAGATTGCAATTGTATTATGGTAGCTGCATCACTTTGTGCCTCACATTGCACTTGCTATGATACAAGATCACCTTTTGTACACATTTCAAAAAAAGAAACATCTTCTATATTATTTACTGGTTAAGTTATTTTTAAGTCCCAGAATTGACTCTCAGATTTATTCCTATTAAGGTTTGTTTTGATAAATTTGGGCTTGTTATTTCAGCCTGTAAAGATGATTTTAGTCTTGATTCTATCAGCCAGTATATTCAATACTGTTCCCATTTTGGGGATATTTATGAATCTGATTTAAAACTCTAACACCAGGCTTAACAACACCATGGGAAATTCCCACTGCAGGATAACTCAGTGCCACTGAGTTATCTTTTTGTGAGAAGTCCTTTAACCACTTGAAAATCTCCTAATTGTGTTATAATTAAGGTAACTATCACTTGGTCTCTGTTTCTTCATTGTGTCCCAGTGGCTACCATGGAAAGCCTTATCCAGAAGAAAAATAATTAGAGAAAATTTGGATAAGTCAGGGAAAAAAAAATTACAATTGGTTGGGAACTTCTTAATCTCTTAATACCTTTTCAGGCAGAATTTTTAGAAACTCAAACTTCAAAAGCTCTAAATTCCAGATGAATATGTAGTACTTATTAAACTACTTTGTAATACCACAAATTTTCTGAAAAATAAATCTCTATTTAGTGTCATTTGTTCATCCAATAGACAACTTTTCATCAGAGAAAAGAATGTGAAGCTTACATAAACAACAAGCATAGATAGCAGAAACAGATCATGGCTGATACTGGCAGATCAAAGATTTCTGAAAGCAATATGGTGCCCTTTCCACACCTATGCCAAGGCTCTATGCATTAGCAGGTAACCAAAAGCAGGATTTCTAGATTTCAAATGCAATTTAGAAGCAAGCGATTCACTATTTTCACATGTGACAATTTGATTTGGTCTCAACACAGAGGGAAACAAATCCAGCTGGCAGTGAATGGTGCACCAGGCAGGTGGAGAAGCTAACTCTTCCTTCAGATGGGTCTCTCCTGACACTCAAATTCACACATTCCAGCTGGCTTTGAAGATTTCCCAAGTTCCTCAGAATCTGGAACTCCAATTCAGAAAGTCAGTTCATCCATTATTCATCATTACTTCACACCAAATTTCTAAATTTGTATCTGACCTGAAAAAAAAAAAAAAAAAAAAAAAGCCTGGCTCCTTTAAATTTGAAGAGTTGTGCAAAAATGTGATGGAATGGAACACAATGTGATCAAAGGAAGGAAGGGCACCAATTGAGATTTTCAAACTTAATTCAAGATTTTTTTGACCCACACATAAAAAATCTAGTTGCCAACCATCCCTAAAGACCCCCATCTCCAGCTGTCAAAATAATAATTGCCAAAAAAAAGTGCATTAGAAATTGTAAATTCCCACCATGCTTTCCAATACAAAATTTAACATTCCATTGACTTCTTATTATGGAAAAGAGCTGAGTTCTTACAATTTGATTTTAAAGAAAGAGCATTTATTGATAAAAATGAAAAACAATACTAGACCAACATAATTCCATGGTGCAAATATCTCATTTTCTTCTTTTTGTCCTAGGAAGTATGTTTTAAGGAAACCTAGTAGTTATATAACCAAGGCCATTAGGTAGTTTTCAACTGGATTTGTTTCTATGACAGGGTCACCCTCAGCCTGTAGCAGCACAAGTAATGAGTGAAATGCAAATGTTCAAAGTGTTTGCTGTTACAAGTCAGAGAGAATCTATTTACAGGCTGTGGTGGTCTGAAGGAGAGAGGGCTTCCTGAGTCTGTAGAACCTAAGATTGCTGTTGTCAGTTTAAATAATAGGACCACACACAACTGTGTTAATTGCCAGGAGGCAGGTCTGAGAGGTTCTCTTAATTAGGATAAATAGATTTCTACCTGAAATTTTCAGTTTACTGTCAGGGTTTCCACTGTCTTCTCTAAAGCTGTCTCATTTAGGAGCCAGGTTTGAATGTTGTGTATAGTGAATGTAAATAATCTCAAGCTGAGGGACCTCTGCAGACAGACCCACGTAGTCTTATTACCAATGCTAATAACACTCTGCTTGTCAAGTACTGGGCTGCATGTGTCCCAGGTTTTGACATCTCTGCATTTCTTCACATTGTATACAGATGTGCTAAGGGTCTTGACTTGCAGGGAGAATATCAACACCAAATCTTAAGAGCAGGAAAGAAAGTTATGCCCACTGGGTGATAATCATAGCGGTGTGTGTGTGCTGTGAAGACTAGAGGAGAAGTTCACTACACCCCGTCTACCCCATTAGGACTTGTATAAATAAGTAAATAACAAAAAACCAGATTGAGAATCAGCTAAGGGATCTAAATGACAAACCTAGTCAAAGTGATGAAAATAAAGCAGGCTCAATGAAGTCTCTTCAATAAGAGCCTGTTACATTCTTTAAAGTGAATGAATAAATAAATAATAAAGGGAAATAAGTACTGCATTTTCTTTAATAGGCAAAGTCAAACTACAAATAATAGACAGGTTTCTTTACACATGACTAGTGAAATCAGTTTCACCGAATTATCTATCTAAATTACCACTAAAGTGATTAATCACACCATATTTCAGCATAATACTGGGAAGAACAGGTGCTACAAAAAGTACATAAAACATAATCTTTGCCTTTGTTGGCTCTGAAAAACTTCATTTATACTACTTATATTGACTAAGCAGTTTCGATCAAAGCAGTGTCCTGGGTTTTGGGAAAAAGAGAAAGTTAGAAAGAGAAATCCTCTTCCTTGCAGTGCTCTCCCTGGTGAGAGAAGAGCCTGGTGGTAACAATTCAGTGTGAGCGGTGGGGCCTGAGGTCAAGGATGGTGTGTGTCCTTTGAACTGAGGCCTTGGATTTTTGTCTTACAACAAACCCCATTTCAAATCATGGCTCTGCCCGCTTACTACCTAAGTCCCTTGAACAAGTTGCAGTTGTCTCATGTTTAAAATAGTGACGACAAAACTCAACTCCTAAACTGCTGTGAGGATGAGGTAAAGCAATATATGTAAATTGCTTCAAAGAGGCCTTGCTTCAGAGTATGGTCTCAATAAATGGTAGTTTATATTGTACTAGAAGGGAAACTGGAAGAGATTTCAGGCAAAACTCTGTTATAAGGGGCTGCTGTCAAAATAATTATGTAGAACATAAATTACTTTTTAGTCACTGACATGTATCTTGATGACTTCTTAATTAGAAAGTATCTACAATTTTATTCCTCCTTACCCCAAAAGGCCTAACGCAGAAATTTTGAGTGTGTTTGGTAATATCCTGTTGCTTGTTGAAGTATAGAATGAACTAAGAGACAAAAATTGAGGTTGAAAAGGTGGAGATCAGCATATCTGAGAAATATAGCAACAAGAGGCTCCCTAATACTGGATCCTAGAATTAATCCAGAATTAGTCACAAAGCTGGAAACTTAGGTAATAGAGAAGCCAAAGATGTACTGCCTGAAGGCAGGCTGCTTCTCCAAGAAGACTAGGAGAGACTGAATCACAAGGGTTGGGTTCCTTCCCCTAATCACACAACTGAGACCAAATACACTCCTCAACTGGAGTAAGAGTGAGTGAGCAGGCAGAAAGAGGTCAAAGATGTCGTTCTATGGCAGCAGCTGTTAGTGTGGCCCCAAAGACCCTTTCAGGGATCTACAAACCAAGACTATTTTATAATAATACTAAAATGTTTGCCCTTTTCAGACTTATTCTCTCACTAGTGTACAGTGGAGCTCTCCAGAGGCTACATGACAACATAAATGGTTTGCAGAAGACAGGAGACTCCAGCTGTGTTCCATTAACCCAGACATTTAAGAAACTTGCAAATATATAAGCAAGGCCATCTTTCTCACTAATTATTTTTAATTTGGGAAAATACAGTTTTTTTATTGTAAAAGAGAAAATGATAAAAGAAATGAACAGCAATGTGCTTGCTATTGTTATGTTGTGGGAGTTAATAAGAAATTATTTTAGGCAGATAGAGAGGAAAAGGTGTCCTTGGGAAGTTTTCATTTTTTAAAGCATCTCAGGAAAAGTTTCCTGTAAAGCCCCAGTTCTTAGAGCCAGGTGGGCAATCTTTGATATGCAAATACAAGCCATTAGACACTGGGTCCACCCAAACATGGTGATTCTGAGGCCTTCTTGCCCTTGCCCCACATGTTTCTGGTAACATGGCTGCCCCTACATATCCCCATGTGTGTACAACATAAGGGCCACTGCATTTGCATATTAAAGCCTAGTGTGGGAGGTTCAGCTTTTTCCACAAACTTCCTGAATAACATGCTGGGTCAAACCAATCCCCTAAGCACTATGCAAATCAGACACCCCCTCCTCCAGCCTCTGTATATATCCTAGCTGGTTTCCACCCTACTTGAGGTTCCCTCTATTGGCTTTGGAGGCCCCTTTCCTTTGCCTCTGTAGGAGGGAGCTTCTTCCTTTGCCTTCTCCATTCTTTCTGGACTATGAAACTCTCCACTCCTTAAAACCACTCCATGTGTTGCCATGTCATTTTTTCTAATTCAACTGGAGACTAAGAATGCTGGTGTTCCACCACTCATCAGAGCTGTATCTGATGTTTTTTAATAAGCACTATTTAAAATTTTAGTTATTTCTACTATAGTAAATATATATAGATAAAATTCAAATAAAGAAAAGTTCTCTGAAATTCTATAATTGCAAGTAGTATAAGAGATTCCAAAACCAAAGAGATTGGGAACTACCCTTCCAGTGGAGACTCCTCCACATGGAAACCCAGATATTGGGGAATAAGTCTTTAATGTTATACCCAATATAGATACTTATCATAGTATAAGAGATATTAGGGAAATATGTATAGCTTTGTTAAAATACATAAATTTGAAAGGCTAATAGAGTTTAATTTGCATGTTTACTTTGGAGACTCTGATTATTCCAGGGATTTGATTATTCTATTTGTAACTTTGCCCTATGGAGAGTATTTAGTTTCCCACCCCCAATGCCACCTCCCCAAGTACTTTAGAGGTCTGCTTTTACATGTTAACAGAAAGTAAGTGTGAGATTTGTTGTAATATTTAGGGAGGAAACTATCTATAATGGTGCCAGTAAATTTTTTATAAAGGGCCAGATAGTAAATGTTTTAGGCACTGCAAGCCACACAATCTTTGTCACAACTACTCAACTTTGCTATTATAGAACACATACAACCATAGGCAAAGCATAAACAAATAAATGAGACTGTGTTACAATAAAACTTTACAAAAACAGGCAGTGGGCCAGATTTGGTGGCCTCTGCTCTAGGGGACTGTAAGAATATCTTCGAAGCAAATAAGGAATTTATGAATAGGTGTCCTACAACAGAGTTTGAGCTATGAGTACCATATTCTAATAGTTACATGTACTACAGGAGTTCCCTGAGTGTAAAGCTAAGAAAATTTAAACTTGTTCCTCAGAAGAGTTTTTCTCGGAAAAAATAAAACAAAACAAGACTCATTGCAGCTGCTATGAGACATCTCAAAAGAGAAGCTGCTGAAAAATGAACAAAAAACTGCACATGTGGGAGATGCTAGAAACCGTGAAAGCAGTTGAAATCCTTGCTGATGAGAGTTTCCATAGTGAGTGATACTAGTAATATCTAGAATTGTAGAGTACGGAAGCCTCTTGATTTCCTTGCTTCTTCCTTGCTTCTTACAATAAGAGTTAGTCACACTGAAGGATAAAGTAATAATCTCCACACTTAACATTCCAGGGAAGTTTGTAAAATGATTGACCTAACATCTCCCAAAGAAAAGAATAACGTAGGTCTCCATTGGGAAATATGACAGGTTTGGAAACCAAGAAACTAAGTACTTGAGCCATCCCACACAAAGATCAAACAAATGATTCCCAATCAGGAGTTTTGGAACTATATGGATTGGCAAGATGATCGGTTATTTAAAATCTTTTTGTTACTTTTTGTACTGGTAAAACATCAAACATACTAAAAAGTTACAAGGAATGCTTGTGTGCCCTTTGAACATTCTCACCAACCATTTACATTTTGCCCCATTTGTTTTATCATTCTGAATCATTTGAGAGTAAGTGGGACATAACGTGCCTTTACCCCTAATATATTTTAGTATGTGTGCATCTCTTGCATAGCCACAGTACAATTATCAAAATCATGAAATTAAACATTCCTACAACATTATCATCTAAACCACAGTCCATATTCAATTCTCAATAATTTTTTTTCAATAATATTCTTCCTTTTTCCTGGTCTAGACCCCAGGTTCACACATTGCATTTACTGTGTTAACTGGAAAAGCTATTAAACTTTTATATTTTGAAAATGAAGGGCCAATTGTTTTTGTTAAATGTTCATCAGTTTAAGTTTAATCATGTGTGTTATTTCGGGGGCACAGGAAGTTAAATTCTTCCAATATTTGACACATACATTTGATCAAATTTAAAATAGAGTTCTGCCAAATTTTGTCCCCTAAAAAAACTACCCATTTTTTCTTTTTATTTTTTAACTTTTATTTTCGGTTTGGGGTTACATATGAAGGTTTGTTATATAGGTAAATTCTTGTCATGGAGGTTTGCTGTACAAATTATTTCATCACCCAGGTATTAAGCCTAGAACCTGATAGTTATTTTTTCCTGTTCTTCTCTCTCTTCCCACCCTCCATCTTCAAGTAGACCCCAATGTCTATTGTTTCCTTCTTTGTGCTCACAAGTTCTCAACATTTAGCTTCCACTATTAAGTATTTGACTTTCTGTTTGTGTGTTAGGTTGCTGAGAACAATAGCCTCTAGCTCCATCCATGTTTCTGCAAAAGACATCATCTCTTTTTTATGGCTGCATAGTGTTCCAGAGTATATATGTACCACATTATCTTTTTCCAACATGCCACCAATGGGCATTTAGGTTGAGTCCATGCCATTCCTATGGTGAATAGTGCTGCAATGAACATTTATGTGCATGTGTCTTTATGGTAGAATAATTTCTATTCCTCTGGGTATATACCCAGTAAGGGGATTGCTGGGTTGAATGGTAGTTCTGTTTATAGCTCTTTAAGAAAATGCCACACTGCTTTCCACAATGATTGAACTAATTTACACTCCCACCCACAGTGTATAAGCATTCCCTTATTTCAGCAATACTTTTTTACTTTTTATTAATAGCCATTCTGACTGGTGTGAGATTATACATCATGGTGGTTTTGATTTGCATTTCTCTAATGATCATGATATTCAGCCTTTTTCATGTTTGTTTCCCACATTATTTCTTTTTTGAAATGTCTGTTTATATCTTTTGCCCACTTTTTATGGGATGCTTGTTTACTCATGTAAATTTGTTTAAGTTCCTTATAGATGCTAGATACTAGACCTTTGTCAGATGTACACTCTGTTAATAGTTTCTTTTGCTGTGCAGAGCTCTTAAGTTTAATTAGATCTCACTTGTTGATTTTTGCTTTTGTTGTGATTGCTTTTGGTGTCTTTCTCATGCCATCTTTTGCACATTTCTGTGTTCAGGATGGTATTGCCTAGGTTGTCTTCCAGGATTTTTACAGTTTTGGGTTTTACATTTATGTCTTTAATCCATCTTGGTATATGGTATATGGAAGGCATCCAGTTTCAATCTTCTGCATATAGCTAGCCAGTTATCTCAACACCATTTATTGAATAGGGAGTATTTACCAATAGCTTTTCTCAGCTTTTCAAAGATCAGATGGCTGTATTGTGCATCCTTTTTTTCTGGACTCTCTATGTTGTTCCATTTGTCTATGTGCTTGTTTTTGCATGAGTACCATATAATTTTGGTTACTGTAGTCCTGTAGTATAGTTTGAATTTAGGTAACATGATGCCTCCAGCTTTGTTCTTTCTGTTTAGGATTGCTTTGGCTATTCAGGCTCTTTTTTAGTCCCATGTTAATCTTAAAATAGTTTTCTCTAGTTCTGTGAAGAATATCATTGGTAGGAATAGCACTGAATGTATAAATTTCTTTGGGCAGCATGCCCACTTTGATGATAATGATTCTTCCTATCCATGAGTATGGAGTGTTTTTACATTTGTTTGTGTCTACTCTGATTTCTTTAAGCAGTGTTTCTCACTGTAGAGATCTTTCACCTTGGTAGTTAGCTGTGTTCAGAGGTATTTTATTGTTTTCATAGCAACTGTGAATGGGATTACATTCCTGATTTGACTCTTCACTTGCCTGTTTTGCTGTATAGGAATGCTAGTAATTTTCATACATTGATTTTGAATCCTGAAACTTTACTGAAGCTGTTTATCAACTAAAGGAGCTTTGGGGCTAAGATGATGGGGTTTTCCAAATATAGAATCAAGTCATCTGAAAACAAGGATAGTTTGACTTACTCTCTTTCTATTTGGATGCCCTTTATTTCTTCCTCTTGCCTGATTGCTCTGGCAAGGACTGCCAACACTATGTTGAATAGAAGTGGTAAGAGTTGTTTTGTGCTTGTTTTCAAGAAGAATTATTTCAGCTTTTGCTTATTGAGTACAATGTTGGCTGCAGGGTTATCATAGATGGCTCTTATTAATTTAAGGTACGCTCCTTCAATACCTAGTTTATTGAGAGGTTTTTTTTAACATAAAGGGATCTTGAGTTTTATTTAAAAAAAACTTCTTCTGCATCTATTAAGATAATCAGCTGGTTTTGTCTTTACTTCTGTTTATATGATGAATCACATTTGTTGATTTGAATATGATGAACCAACCTTGGATCCCAAGGATAAAGCCTACTTGATCTTAGTGGGTTAACTTTTTCATGTGTTGCTGGATTTTGTTTACAAGTATTTTGTTGAGGATTTTTACATCAATGTTTATCAAGAATATTGGCCTGACATTTTCTTTTTATGTTGTGTCTCTGCCAGCTTTTGGTATCAGGAATGCTGGCCTCTTCAAGAATGCCAAGCTGTGATTTACAGCCAGCACTCAAGAGAGAGAGAAGCCCACATTTTCAGAAGATTGAGAAGGAATATGGCTGCAACTGCGAGGAAACACAGGGGAGCAATGCAACTGAGCAAGAGTCAACCAACTGATATCCAGTTGAGAGGTCCTGCCTGTTGAGAAAGAATGAGATTGGGGACTCAAAAAAGCACTCTGGGGATGTTTTTGTAGAGCAGCTGTGCTGTGCTGAGGATACACTTTAGCCCCTGTTTGCCTCAAACTCTCTGAAGCCTAAAGGCCAGAATGACTAAGTCACCCAAACAGCAGAGATGATGGCCTCCCCCTCCCTCTAGGAGCTCCATCCCAGGGATATTTGAAAACCTTTGTCAGCAGGAGAATACCAATAAAAGTAGCTGGAGACCCTGGTTGGAAGGTCCCACCCAGAAAGGAGGAAGAGGATCAGGGACCCACTTTAAAAAGCATTCTGGCTACATTTTTGCAGAGCAAGTGTCCTGTGCTGGGATCCACTTCAGCCCTTGGTTGCCTTGGAATCTCCAAAGCCAGAATTACTATGTCACCCAAACAGCAAAGATGACAGCACACTCCTCCCTCTGGGAGCTCCATCCCAGGGATGTTTGAAACCTGTTGGCCAGAAAACACCAGCATGTGTAGTGGGGGTCCTTGGTTGGGAGATCCTGTCCAGTGGAGAACCCCACAGGGGCCTGCAGACTATTGCTACTCTGCTCCCTAAATTCAGGCTATTTCCTAGGGGTATGTATGATGGTGTAATCCCCTGCTTTGTTGGAGTTATAGCTACTTTTGCTGGGGATCTCAAAAAGCTTGGATATCTAAGGCTCCTGGGTCTCCACGTGTGCCTGAGTGGCTGCTCTGCAAAGACTCCGCATAGCTTGGTGTGTCAGACTGAGGCCCTGGTGGAGTGGGTCCATGAAGGGGATCTCCTGACCTGAGGGTTGCAAGTGCCTATGGGAGAAGTGTGGGTTTCTGGATTCACACATTCACTCACCACTTCCCAGAGTCATGGCGGTTCCCCTGGCTCTGCATTGCTCCTGGATGACCCATTGTCCTGCCTTGCTTTTCTCGATTCTCCATAGGTTAAATTGTGTCCTTGATTAGTCTAAAGTGTATATCTGGATGTTGAAGCTGCCATATTTACTTGCCCCTCCTGTTCCTCTCTGAGAATGGCACACACCAGCTCCTTCTAGTCAGCCATTTTGTCCATCCCTCTCTCTTTTAATTTTTAATTAACAAGTAAAACTTTTATATGTGTATGGTGTAAACTATGACATTTTCATACATGTGAACACTGTGAAATGGTTAAATCAAGCTATGTTGCATGCATTACCTCACATACTTGTAATACCTTTTTGTGGTGAGAAAAAATTTACTCTCGTAGCAATTTTCAAGTGTACAATATATTGTTATTAACTACAGTGACTATGTTGTACAAGAGAACTCCTGAATATATTCCTTCTATCTAACTGAAATTTTGTGTCCTTTAACCAACATCTCCCCAGTTGGTCCTCCACACCCAAGGCCCTGGTAACTACCATTCTCTCTGCTTCTCTAAGTTCAGCTTTTTTTGATTCCACATATAAGTGAGATTACATAGTATTTTCTTTATGTGCCTGGCTTATTTCAGTTAATATAGTGTCCCCAAGTTCAACCATGTTGTTGTGAAAGAAAGAATTTCCTTTTTTTAAAAAAAGGGCTGAATAGTATTTCATTGTCTACATATGCCACATTTGCTTTATTCATTCACTGATTCCATATCTTGGTTATTGTGAATAATGCTGTAATGAATATGAGAGTGCAGACATCTCTTCCACATATTGATTTCATATCACTTGGATACATACTCAGTAGTAGGATTGTTGGATAACATCATAGTTCTATTTTTAATTTTCTGAGGAGCCCCTGTATTGTTTTCTATCATGGCTGTACTAATTTACATTCCCATTAGTAGTGTACATGAGTTCCCTTTTCTTTACAACCTTGCCAACACTTCTCTCTCCTTTTGAATAATGGCTACCCTAACATGTGAGGGGACATCTCATTATATTTTTGATTTGCATTTTCCTGATAATTATGTTGAGCATTTTTTCATATACCTGTTGGCCATTTATATGTCTCTTTTGAGAAATGTCCATTTGGGAACTTTGTTCATTCTTTAATGAAGTTACTTGTTTTCTCACTATTAAGTTGTTTGAGTTCCTGAGATATTTTGGATATCAACCACTATCAGAGATATGGTTTGCAATGTTTTCTCCCATTCCATAGGTTATCTATTCACTCTGTCACTTGCTTCCTTTGCTCTACAAAAGCTTTCTAGTTTAATATAATCCCATTTGTCTATTTATTCCTCTGTTGTCTTTGCTTTTGGGGTGATACAAAAAAAACTTTTGTCCAGACCAATGTCATGAAGTTTTTACCCTGTGTTTTCTTCTACTAATTTTACAGTTTTAGATTTTACATTAAAGTTTTTATTTTGAATTGATTTTTGTATATGGTGTGAGATGAGAGTCTAATTTTATTTTTATGTCTATACATAGTCAGTTTCTCCCGCATAATTTATTGAAGAGATTGACCTTTTCCCATTGTGTGTTCTTGGCACATTACCAAAGATAAGTTGACTGTAAATACATTGACTTATTTCTGGGCTTTCTATTCTGCTTCATTTGTGTCTATGTCTGTTTTTATGACAGTCCCATACTGTTTTTACTACTATAGCTTTGTAGTATACTTTTAAATGAAGTAGAGTGATGCCTCCAGCTCTGTTCTTTGAGTTCAAGATTGCTTTGGCTATTTGGAACTTTCTGTGGTTCCATACAAATTTTAAGATTTCTTTTCTATTTATATAAAAAATGTTATTAGAGTTTTAATAGGGATTGCCATGAATCTAAATTACTTTGGATGATATGGGCATTTTAACAATATTAATTTTTCTAATCCATAAAAACAGAGTTTCCTTCCATTTACTTGAAACTTTTCTTTTCATAAATGTTTTATCTTCAGTGTACAGATTTTTCACCTGCTTGGTTAAATTTACTTCTAAGTATTTTATTTTTGGTACCTATTGTAAATGGGGTTATTGTCTTATTTTCATGTTTGAATAGTTAATTGTTAGTGTATTAAAACACTAATGGTTTTTAATGTTAATTTTATATCTGCAACTGTAGTGAATTTGTTTATAACAGTTTTTTGGTGGAATTTTTAGGATTTCCTGAATGTAAGATTGTGTCATCTGTAAACAGAAAAAAAATGCTTTATTTTCTATTTGGATGTCATTTATTTATTGCTTTTTCCTAATCACTCTGACTAGAACTTCCAACACAATGCTGAATAGAAGATGCAAATGTGGGCCTCCTTGTATTGCTCCTCATCTTGCAGGAAAACCTTCAAAGTTTCACCATTGAGAATATATGTTAGCTATGGGCTTGCTGCATATGGCCTTTATTGTATTTAGGTACATTTCTTCTATACCTAATTTTGTGAGAGCTTTTTATCAGAAAAGTTGTTGGATTCTGTCAAATGGTTCTTCTGCATCTATTGAAATGATTATATGATTTTTGGTCTTCATTTTGTTAATGTGATGTATCACATTTAGTGACTTGCATATGTTGAATCATTTTTGCAACCCACTTGATCATGGTCAATGATCCTTTTAATGTGCTATTAAATTAGATTTGCTAGAATTTTTTTGAGGATTTTTACATCTATACTTATGAAGGAATGTTGGCCTGTAATATTCTTTTTTTGTAGTGTCCTTGTCTGACTTTAGTATCAGAATAATGCTGGCTTGTAAAATGAGTTGGAAAGTGTTCCCTACACTTCAATGTTTTGGAAGAGTTTGAAAAGGATTGGTAATTGTTCTTCTTTAAAGATTTGGCAGAATTCAGCAGTGGATCCAGAAGGTTCCAGGCTTTTCTTTGATTGGAGACTTTTTATTATTGATTCAGTCTCATAACTTATAATTGGTCTGTTCAGATATTCTATTTCTTCCTGATTCAGACTTGGTAGGTGGTATGTGTCTAGGAATTTATCCATTTCTTCTAGATTATCCAAATTTTTGTCATATAATTGCTTATATTAGCCTCTTGTGATCCTTTGTATTTCTATGGTATTAGTTGTTATGTTCCTCTTTCACTTCTGATTTCTTTTTTTTTTTTTTTTTAAGTCTTCTCTTTTTTTCTTTGTCTAGTCTAGCTAAAGTTTTGTCTAGGTCTAAACAAAAATGTATATTATAGTCTTTGCCTTCATCTAGTCTAACTGAAGTTTTGTCTAAAATTTCAGTCTGAGTAAAGGTTTGTGGACTTTATTTTTTTAAAAAAAAGCGCTACTCTTAGTTTTGTTTTCCTTTTTTATTTATTCCTTCTATTTTATTTATTATACTATTATATTATTACCTTCTTTCTACTAAATTTAGACTTTGTTCTTGATTTTCTAGTTCCTTGAGGTGTAACATAAGGTTTTTTATTTGGGATCTTTCTTCCTTATAACTTAGGTGTTTATTTGTATAAACTTTCCTCTATGAAGTGATTTTGCTATGCCCCAGAAGTTTTGGTATACTGCATTTCCATTTTTGTTTGTCTCTCGGTATTTTCTCATTTCTCTTTTAATAGTTTCTTGGGCACATTGGTTGTTTCAGAACATGTTGTTTAATTTTCACGTATTTGTATGTTTCTAAAAATTCCTCCTGTTATTGATTTCTAGTTTCATACCATTGAGATTATAAAAGATACTTGACAAGAGTTTTTCTCCTGGGTAATTTATAATGAAAGAAATTTATTGGCTCACAATTCTAGAGGCAGAAAAACTGTAGAATATAACACTGGAAAAACTCTTCTGGACATTGGTTTAGGCAAAGAATTTATGACTAAAACCAAAAAGTAAATGCCACAAAACCAAAAATAAATAAATGTTACCTAATTAAACTAAAAAGCTTCTGCCAAGCATAAGAAATAATCAGCAGAGTAAACAGACAACCCACAGAGTGGAAGAAAATATTTGCAAACTATGCATCCAACAAAGGACTAGTATCCAGATCTACAAGAAACTCAAATCAGCAAGAAAAAAAATCATCAAAAAGTTGGCAAAAGACATGAATACATGAAGAGACATTTCTCGGGAGAAGATATACAAACAGCCAACAAATGTATGAAAAAATGCTCAGCATCACTAGTCATCAGGAGAATGCAAATTAAAACCACAATGACATACCACCTTACTCCTACAAGTAGGAGTAATTAAAAAGTCAAAGACTCCATAATTAGAAAGTCAAAGAACAATAGATGTTAGCATAGATGTGGTGAAAATGGAATACTTTTACACTGCTGTTGGGAATGTAAATTAGTACAGCCACTATGGAAAACAGTATGCAGATTCCTTAAAGGACTAAAACTAGAACTACCATTTGATCCAGCAATCCCACTGCTGAATATCTACCCCCCAAAAAAGAAGTCATTATATAAAAAACACATATGCACATTCATGTTTATAGCAGCACAATTTGCAACTGCAAAGATATGGAACTAATCTAAGTGTCCATCAACCAATGAGTGTATAAAGAAAATGTGGTACATATATACCATGGTGTATTACTCAGCCATAAAAAGGAATGAAATAATGTCTTTGCAGCAATTTGTACGGAGCTGAAGGCCATTATGCTAACGGAAGTGACTCAGAAATAGGAAGCACATACCATATGTTCTCACTTATAAGTGAAAGCTAAGCTATTAGAATGCAAATGCATGAGATATATAATGGACTTTGGTGACTTAGTGGGGTAAGGCTGAGAAGAGGATGAGGTATAAAAGACTAAAAATTGGGTACAGTGTACACTGCTAAGGTGATAGATGTATTAAAATCTCAGAAATTACCACTGAAGAACTTATCCATGTAACCAAAATCCACCTGTACCCCCAAAACTATTGAATTTTTTTTAAAAAGCTTGTCACTATAAGAAACTATTTTAAGTTAAAAACGTTTATAATTCTACACTTATACTCTATCTTCTCACACATTTTATGTCTTTGATAGCACAATTTACAACTTTTTATATCATATATCCCTTAACAAATTATTGTAGCTACTAATATTTTAATATATTTTTTTTAATTTTATTTTTTATTGCATTTTGGGTTTTGGGATACATGTGAAGAACATGCAATATTGTTGCATAGGTACACACATGGCAGTGTGATTTGTTGCCTTCCTCCCCTTCACCTATATCTGGCATTTCTCCCCATGCTACCTCCCCCAACTCCCCACCCCCCACTGTTCCTCCCCTATTTCCCCCCAACAGACCCCAGTGTGTAGTGCTTCCTTCCCTGTGTCCACGTGTTCTCATTGTTCAACAACCATCTATGAGTGAGAACATGCGGTGTTTGATTTTGTGTTCTTGTGTCAGTTTGCTGAGAATGATGGTTTCCAGGTTCATCCATGTCCCTACAAAGGACACGAACTCATCGTTTTTGATGG
>PVKP010002035.1:20238-131263 GCA_004027715.1 Plecturocebus donacophilus
CTCCCACCAACAGTGTAAAAGTGTTCCTATTTCTCCACATCCTCTCCAGCATCTGTTGTCTCTAGATTTTTTAATGATCGCCATTCTAACTGGCATGAGATGGTATCTCAATGTAGTTTTGATTTGCATTTCTCTAATGACCAGTGATGATGAGCATTTTTTCATATGTTTATTGGCCTCATGTATGTCTTCTTTTGTAGAGTGTCTGTTCATATCCTTTGCCCACTTTCAAATGGGCTTGTTTGTTTTTTTCTTATAAATCTGTTTTAGCTCTTTGTAAATTCTGGATATCAGCCCTTTGTCAGATGGGTAGATTGCAAAAATTTTTTCCCATTTTATTGGTTGTCGATTCACTCTAATGACTGTTTCTTTTGCCGTGCAAAAGCTGTGGAGTTGATTAGGTCTCATTTGTCTATTTTGGATTTTGTTGCCAATGCTTTTGGCGTTTTGGTCATGAAGTCCTTGCCTATGCCTATGTCCTGAATGGTTTTGCCTAGATTTTCTTCTAGGGATTTTTTGTTGTTAGGTCTTATGTTTAAGTCTTTAATCCATGTGGAGTTAATTTTAGTGTAAGGTGTCAGGAAGGGGTCCAGTTTCTGTTTTATGCACATGGCTAGCCAATTTTCCCAACACCATTTATTAAACAGGGACTCCTTTCCTCATTGCTTGTTTTTGTCAGGTTTGTCAAAGATCGAATGGTTGTAGATATGTTGTCTTGCCTCCAAGGCCTCTGTTCTGTTCCATTGGTGTATATCTCTGTTTTGGTACCAGTACCATGCTATTTTGATTACTGTAGCCTTGTAGTATAGTTTGAAGTCAGGTAGTGTGATGCCTCCCGCTTTGTTTTTTTTTTTTTCTTAGAATTGACTTGGCTATGTGGGCTCTCTTTTGGTTCCATATGAAGTTTAAGGTGTTTTTTTCCAGTTCTGTGAAGAAGGTCTTTGGTAGTTTGATGGGGATAGCATTGAAGCTGTAAATTACTTTGGGCAGTATGGCCATTTTCATGATATTGATTCTTCCTAACCATGAACATGGAATGTTTCTCCATCTATTTGTGTCCTCTCTTATTTCATTGAGCAGTGGTTTGTAGTTCTCCTTGAAGAGGTCCTTTACGTTCCTTGTTAGTTGTATTCCTAGGTATTGTATTCTCTTTGCAGCAATTGTGAATGGCAGTTTGCTCATGATTTGGCTCTCTTTAAGTCTGTTATTGGTGTATAAGAATGCTTGTAATTTTTGCACATTGATTTTGTATCCTGAGACTTTGCTGAACTTGCTTGTCAGTTTCAGGTATACAATCATGTCCTCTGCAAATAGAGACAATTTGAATTCCTCCTTTCCTATTTGAATACCCTTTACTTTTTTTTCTTGCCTGATTGCTCTGGCTAGAACTTCCAGTACTATGTTGAATAGGACTGTGAGAGAGGGCATCCTTGTTTAGTGCTGGATGTCAAAGGGAATGCTTCCAGTTTTTGCCCATTCAGTATGATACTGGCTGTTGGTTTGTCGTAAATAGCTTTTATTATTTTGAGATAAGTTCCGTCAATACCTAGTTTATTGAGGGTTTTTAGCATAAAGGGCTGTTGAATTTTGTCAAATGTCTTCTTTGCATCAATTGAGATAATCATATGGTTTTTGTCTTTGGTTCTGTTTATGTGGTGAATTACGTTTACAGACTTGCATATACTGAAGGAGCCTTGCATCCCTGGGATGAATCCTACTTGATCATGGTGGATAAGCTTTTTGATGTGCTGTTGCAATCGGCTTGCCAGTATTTTATTGAAGATTTTTGCATCTATGTTCATCATGGATATTGGCCTGCGGTTTTCTTTTCTTGTTGAGTCTCTGCCGGGTTTTGGTATCAGGATGATGTTGGTTTCATAAAATGATTTGCGAAGGATTCCTTCTTTTTGGATTATTTGGAATAGTTTCACAAGGAATGGTACCAGCTCCTCTTTGTATGTCTGGTAGAATTTGGCTGTGAACCCATCTAGACTTGGGCTTTTTTTGGGTGGTAGGCTCTTAATCACTGCTTCAACTTCCAACCTTGTTATTGGTCTATTCAGGGTTTCCACTTCTTCCTGGTTTAGACTTGGGAGGAGGCAAGTGTCCAGGAATTTATCCATTTCTTCCAGGTTTACCAGTTTATGTGCATAGAGTTGTTTGTAATAATCTCTGATGATGGTTTGAATTTCTGTGGAATCTATGGTGATATCCCCTTTATCATTTTTTATTGCATCTATTTGGTTATTCTCTCTTTTCTTTTTTATTAATCTGGCTAGTGGTCTGTCTATTTTGTTGATCTTTTCAAAAAACCAGCTCTTGGATTTACTTATTTTTTGAAGGGTTTTTTGTGTCTCTATCTCCTTCAGTTCTGCTCTAATCTTAGTTATTTCTTGTCTCCTGCTAGGTTTTGAGATTTTTTGATTTTGCTCCTCTAGCTCTTTCAATTTTGATGATAGGGTGTCAATTTTAGATCTCTCCTTGCTTCTCATGTGGGCACTTATTGCTATATATTTTCCTCTCAAGACTGCTTTAAATGTGTCCCAGAGATTCTGGTATGTTGTGTCTTCATTCTCATTGGTTTCGAAGAACATCTTTATTTCTGCCTTCATTTCATTATTTATCCAGTCCACATCTTTATTTCTGCCTTCATTTCATTGTTTATCCAGTCCACATTCAAGAGCCAGTTGTTCAGTTTCCATGAAGCCGTGCAGTTCTGAGTTGGTTTCTGAATTCTGAGTTCTAACTTGATTGCGCTGTGGTCTGAGAAACTGTTTGTTATGATTTCCATTCTTTTGCATTTGCTGAGGAGAGATTTACTTCCAATTATGTGGTCAATTTTAGAGTAGGTGTGATGTGGTACTGAGAAGAATGAATATTCTGAGGATTTGGAGTGGAGAGTTCTGTAAATGTCTATTAGGTTTGCTTGTTCCAGGTCTGAGTTTAAGTCCTGAATATCCTTGTTAATTTTCTGTCTGGTTGATCTGTCTAATGTTGACAATGCGGTGTTAAAGTCTAAGTCTCTTTGTAAGTCATTAAGAACTTACCTTATGCATCTGGGTGCTCCTGTATTGGGTGCATATATATTTAGGATTGTTAGCTCTTCTTGTTGCATTGATTCTTTTACCATTATATAATGTCCTTCTTTGTCTCTTTTGATCTTTGTTGGTTTAAAGTCTATTTTATCAGAGACGAGAATTGCAACTCCTGCTTTCTTTTGCTCTCCATTTGCTTGGTAAATCGTCCTCCATCCCTTTATTTTGAGCCTTTGTGTGTCCTTGCATGTGAGATGGGTTTCCTGGATACAGCACACTGATGAGTTTTGGGTTTTTATCCAATTTGCCAGTCTGTGCCTTTTGATTGGGGCATTTAGTCCATTTACATTTGGGGTTAATATCATTATGTATGAATTTGATCCTGCCATTTTGATGCTAGCTGGCTGCTTTGCCTGTTAGTCGATGCAGATTCTTCATTGTGTTGATGCTCTTTACCATTTGGTATGTTTTTGGACTGGCTGGTACTGGTTGTTCCTTTCTATGTGTAGTGCCTCTTTTAGTAGCTCTTGTAAAACAGGCCTGGTAGTGATGAAATCTCTGAGTACTTGCTGGTTCACAAAGGATTTTATTTTTCCTTCACTTATGAAGCTCAGTTTGGCTGGATATGAAATTCTGGGTTGAAAGTTCTTTTCTTTAAGCATGTTGAATATTGGCCCCCATTCTCTTTTGGCTTGTAGGGTTTCTGCTGAGAGATCTGCTGTGAGTCTGATGGGCTTCCCTTTGTGGGTAACCCAGTCTGTCTCTCTGGCTGCCCTTAGCATTTTCTCCTTCATTTCAACCCTGGTGAATCTGACGATTATGTGCCTTGGGGTTGCTCTTCTTGAGGAATATCTTTGTGGTGTTCTCTGTATTTCCTGGACTTGAATATTGGCCCGCCTTGCAAGGTTGGGGAAGTTTTCCTGGATGATATCCTGAAGAGTATTTTCCAGCTTGGATTCATTCTCTTCCTCACATTCGGGTACACCTATCAAACGTAGATTAGGTCTTTTCACATAGTCCCATATTTCTTGGAGACTTTGTTCATTCCCCTTTACCCTTTTTTCTCTAGTCTTGCCTTCTTGCTTTATTTCATTGATTTGGTCTTCGACCTCTGATATCCTTTCTTCTGCTTGGTCAATTCGGCTGTTGAAACTTGTGCATGCTTCACGAAGTTCTTGTGTTGTGTTTTTCAGCTCCATCAATTCACTTATATTCCTCTCTAAGTTGTCCATTCTCATTAGCATTTTGTCAAATCTTTTTTCAACGTTCTTAGTTTCTCTGCATTGGGTTAGAATATGTTCTTTTAGCTCACAGAATTTTCTTATTACCCACATTCTGAAGCCTGATTCAGTCATTTCATCACACTCAGTCTCCGTTCAGCCTTGTTCCCTTGCTGGTGAGGAGTTGTGTGTTGGAGGAGAGGTGTTCTGGTTTCCGGTGTTTTCATCCTTTTTGCACTGATTTCTTCCCATCTTTGTGTATTTATCCTCCTGTCGTCTCTGTAGTTGCTGACTTTCAGATGGGGCCTCTGAGTGGATGTCTAGTTTGTTGATGATGAAGTTATTTCTGTTTCTTAGTTTTCTTTCTAACAGTCTGGCCCCTCTGCTGTAGGACTGCTGAGGTCCATTCTGGGCCCTGCTTTCCTGGGGATCACCTGCAGCAGCTGCAGAACAGTAAAGGTTGCTACCAGTTTCTTCTTCTGCTCTCTTTGTCCCAGAAGGATACCCGCCAAATGTCAGTCTAATCTCTGCTTTATGAGGTGACTGTGGATATACGGGGGTCAGGGAGCTGCTTGAGGAGACAGTCTGTTCTTTATAGGAGCTCAAGTGCTGAGTTGTGAGCTCCATTGTCCATTCAGAACTGCTGGGCAGGTACGTTTAAGTCTGCTGCAGCAGAACTCATAAACCCCTTTTTTCCCCCCAGGTGTTCTGTCTCAGGGAGTTAGGGCTTTATTTATGAGTTTCCAGTGTGATGCTGCCTTTTTTTTTTCTTTTTTCTTTTTTTCTTTTTTTCCAGGGCTGTCCTGCCCAGTAAGGAGGCAGCCCAGTCACTGTCTGCCTGCAGACACTTTGCTGAGCTGCTGTGGGCCCCGCCTAGCTGCCGTGTGAACTTCCCTGCAGTCCTGTTTATATGGGTGTAATTAGAACTGCCTCGGCAATAGTGGCCCACCTCTGTAATGGCGGGTTGTCTCAGCAACGGCAGGCTGCCTCCGCAATGGCAGACTACCTCTGTAGTGGTGGAGTGCCCCGGTAATGGTGGACGCCCCTCCCCTAAAGAACTGGACCGTCCCAGGTTCAGCTGGGCCTGCTACAAAACTCTCAACCGAGAATGTTTCCAATTGCTGTTTTAGCCGAGCCTGATCACCTGGCTCACTGTCTCAGAGCCTTTTTTTAGTTGAATGATCGACTCCCAGGTGTTCCAGTCGCCTGTTAAGGCACCAGGATCTGTGTGATTTCCCCTGTGGGGACACACTGCGCAGGCTGAAACAGCGGCGCTGAGATTCGTAGCACTTTTTTGCCTGGGAATCTCCTGGGCTGGCTCCCTGATTCAGTCCCCTTTTTAATCTGCCTTCCCGTAGCTCCACTCACCAGTTAAAAGGGCACACAGACCAGTGTATTTTGTATGGAGAACCACTGCGCCAGGGCGCCGGCAAAGCAGCAGCGCCGGCCAAAACAGCTGCACTGGCCGAAAGAGCCTCGCCGGCCAAAATAGCTGCACTGGCGACCCGTGGGGCTGCTCCGCCTGGGAATCTCCTGGTCTGGGGGTAATAAAAATCCGTCTGGAAATGCGGCATCCACTCACCCTCTGCACTTTCACTGGGAGCTGCAATCCTAAGCTGCTCCTAATTGGCCATCTTGGATCTAATAGTTTTATATTTTAATCTTCATACTAAAAACATAAGTGATTTATACATCATTACCATATTAAAGTATTCTGATATTGACAGTGTATTTACTTTTACCAGTGAGTTTTATACTTTTATATATTGTT
This sequence comes from Plecturocebus donacophilus, assembly GCA_004027715.1. Taxonomy (NCBI): domain Eukaryota; kingdom Metazoa; phylum Chordata; class Mammalia; order Primates; family Pitheciidae; genus Plecturocebus; species Plecturocebus donacophilus. Next base: position 26,265 of record PVKP010002035.1, read on the forward strand.
GTGTTACTAAGTTGGATCCTGTTCTCTTAGCTTCAAAAACTCCCTGCAGCATTTCTTGTAAAATAGGTCTGGTGGTAATGGATTCCCTCAGCTTTAGTTTGTCTGGGAAAGTCTTTATCTCTTTCATTTCTGAATGATAGCTTTGTCAATATTCTTGCTTGGCAAGATTTTTGGTTGTTTTTCACTTTTTTTTCCCTTCAGCCCTTTAAACATATTATCCCACTCTCTGTTGGCCTGTAACCCTTCTACTGAGAAATTTCCTGCTAGCCTTTTTAAACTCCTTTATATGTAACTTTTTTTCTTTCTCATGCTGCTTGTAAAATTCTTTGCCTTTTTTTTTTTTTCAGTTGTATTATAAAATGCCTTGGTATAGTCTTGTTTAGATTGAATCTGATTGGGGATTTTGGGACTGTACCAAAGTTCAGTACTTTTAAATATCCAGGTACTTTTATCCTGTACCTGAATATTTAAATTTTCTCTGTATTTGGAAATTTTGCTATTGTTTCCTAGAATAGCTGTATTGTACTTTGTGTCTCCCTTCTTGAACTCCTACAGCTCATTTACCCTTTTGATGATGTCCCATAAACCCCATAAGTTTATTCATTCCTTTTCCTTTTTTCTTTTTTTCCTCTGGCTACATATTTTCAAATGTATCTTCAGCTTAACACATTCTTTCTTCTACATGGTCAATTCTGATATTGATGCTCTCTATTGCATTTTTCATTTGTTCCATTGTATTTTTCATCTTCAAAATATGTTTGATTTGTTTACAATTTCAAACTCTTAGATTTCTTATGTTGGTCACTTAACTGTTTTTTCTGATTTCACTTAATTGTTTCTCTGTATATTTTTTGAAGTTTATAGAGCTTCTCTAAAATAATTTTAAATTCTTTGTCAGACAGTTTGTATGTATATTTCCACTTCTTTGGGGTGAGCTTCTGAGAGATTATCATGTTCTTTTGAGTTATTTTATGTCTCCTTGGTTTTTCATGTTTTTATTGCCTTATGTTGATATTTATTTATTTAATGTAGCAGTCACCTCTTGCAGACTTTAAAGGTTAGTTTTGCTGTAGAAAAAATTTCCTTTATGAAAGGGGTATAAGAGCACTTGCTAGACATAGTAGATTAGTTCCGCATTAGTGAAGATTCCAGCTGGTTAGTCTCTGTGCAGCTCTGGTAGCAAAAGTAAGTGTTGATGAATATTGCAGGAATCCAGTATCCAATGCTATAAATTTTTGCTGTAGCAGCTAGACTCATTGGGGTCTTCAGAGGCAATAACTGCCAAGGTGACTTTGCTCTCTTTTTCTACCACTGGGAAGTTGTAGCTGAGGGGATCCCTCCTAACACTGGAGCTGTTTGTGCGCTCACTTGCAGTAATGATGGCACCAGTGTCTGATGAGTGGTCCCTAAAAAGAGTCCATGCAATTGAGGGTGAAAACATTGTCACACATGGAAGAACTATGATTTGGGGTTCTAGGGTTCCAGGGCAGTATTGGTAATGGTGCCTAGGTTGCAGACACCCTTGTTGCTATGTTGGTGACAAAATGTGAGTTATGGATTGTTACAAAGCAGCCAGGGGAGGCAAGAATAAGAGCACCAGTGGGCACAGTATTAGAGTAGCTCCAGGGTTGGGCAGGGCCTTGCTCTTTATGGCAGCTGAACTAGTGCCTCAAGTTGTAGCCACATGCAGGCCTGACTCCAGGCCTGGATTATCATCAACTAGCTCTCTCTGGCAGTGGCTCTGATGTCTGAGGTATGGGGGCATACAATACAGCCTTGTAGCCAGGATCCAGGCTAGCCTCAGCATCTATAAAGTGAGAGTGAATGTTAGTGAAGCATCTACAGAGTCAGAGTGAAACTCTATGGTGGCTAAGCTGGTGCCTGGAGCATAAACATAAGCAGCAAGAACTTGGCTCCAGAACCCACGTGCAAATTAGCTTATTATGGCTATGACTCCAATGTCTGAGACATGGGCAGATTCAGTATAACCACAGAGTTCAGGTCTGGACGTGGACACCACAGAGTGGCCAATGCTCTGTTGGCACTCATTGGGCGCATACTAGGTTGGGAAAGGTGACAGGTCCACTCCCAACATGGATAATCAGTGGCTGCTTCTTAGGTCAGAAACCGGGTGTGGAGCCACATCTCCCTCTCTAAGGTATCCTTGTGGGAATGGCTGTTGGTTTCCTCAGTGGCAAGTGATGCCTATAGTTTCTCAGAAGCAGGCTGCTATAAAACATGATGATTCCTGCCACATGGTTGAAATTTTAAAAAGCTACCTTAAAGTCCTTGTCTACTAATTCCAGCATCTGACTCAGTTCATCATCTATTTATATTATTATTTTTCTTGATATTGGATATCATTTTCTTCTTTTTTCAGATGTCTAGTAATTTTTATTTTATACTGGATAGTGTGGATAAAACATTGTAAAAACTGTGGAGTTTATTACCTTCCTCTGGGAGGAGTTTATTTTCTTATTGGACGCAATTCTCTTTCCTGGACTAAAATTTAAATCTCTACTTTTCTTGTGATAGTCTTTTAACCTTCCAGTTTGTTTTTGTTGTTTTTTTTTTTTAAAAAAAAAAAAAGATGGAATTTTGCTCTTGTTACCCAGGCTGGAGTGCAATTGCATGATCTTAGCTCACTGCAACCTCTGCTTCCCAGTTTCAAGCAATTCTCCTGCCTCAGCTGCCTGAGTAGCTGAAATTACAGGCATGTGCCACCACGCCCAGCTAATTATGCATTTTTAGTAGAGACGGTGTTTCTCCATGTTGGTCAGGCTGGTCTCGAACCCCTGACCTCAGGTGATCTGCCCGCCTCAGCCTCCCAAAGTGCTGGGACTACAGGTGTGAATCACTGTGCCTGGCCTTAGTCGGTATTTTGTTTGTTCGGTTTGGTTTTGATTTCACTCATTCATCTTCTTATAGTCTTCTCTGTGCATGCACCTTTCAAAGATCAGCCGAATTTTGATCAATGTTTATACATAGATTTTTGACTCCATCCTCCATTGTTACTTCCATTGCTAGTTTTTTTTTTCTCTCCCTCTCTTATTTTCCACTATTCTGGAAGTCCTGAATGCTATCCATCTCCTCAGATCATTGTGACTGTACCTTAATGATCAAGTTTTAGTCATACGAAGGCACTTGGACTTGGGAATATTCTCAAGTGAAGAGCTGTATAAAATTCAAATGCACTGTTTGGTGTTTTTCTTTCAAGGATGGATGCTGCTACAATTTTTGTTTTTGTCCGTATCCTTTGCCTTCATACTTATGAATGTTTTTGCTTGGGTTTTTGGTTTGTTTGTTTGTTAGATTATATTCAAAGTTTACAATTGGTATTTATATCTGTCAGAAAGATAGTCCAGTAAAAGCTACTCTATCATTACAAAAAGCATAAGTTTGCAAGTTTTAAGCTTGTAAAAATTAAACTTTTTCTGCCATAATGTTTCACAATAGCACTAATGGCATTTTTTTCTACTTTGGGCTTAAATTTTATAAATTAAATATATAGATCCTACTGATCTCATCTGTTTTCCAATAGTCTTTCAATATATGTATTGTCAGGCACTTCTGTAAGTATTAGGGATTTGATAGTGGATTACATAATGCCTTGATCAATAGAACTTCTATCTAAGGACAATTACATTTAATTTTAACTTCAGAAAATAATTTATAAAAGCAGGGTTAATTGAATAAAGAGTGATTAGGTTATAAGAGAGGTGGAAATATTTGTTTTAGATAGAGAAGCCCTCTCTGAATAGGTTAGGCCTCTCTGAATAAGTTATACAAAGCTAAAATGTATATTTAAATGATCAGAAAGAATCAGCTATGAGAAAATCTAAAGAATAGTTTCTTTATCTTGGCAATGTTAACATTTTGAGCCAAATAATTCTTTGTTGGAGAGCAGAAGGATGCACTATGTGTTACAGAATATTTAGCAGCAGCATTCCTAGCCTCTACCCACTAAAAGGTAGCAGCACCCTACAACAAATTGTGATGATAAAAAAAAACTCTGCAAACATTGCCAAATGCCCCGTTGTATGCAAAATCACCTCCAGTTGAAAGACCACTTGTCTAGATGAAGAATAGTCCAAGTATAAGTTATATCAAGAGCAAGTTATATATCTACACATACACACACACACACACACACACACACATGGGTGTGTAGATATATATCTGAATATATATATGTGTGTGTGTATATATGTCTACATACATATATATCTATATATATATGACCTGAAGGAAAGGAGTTGCAGTAAAAAATCCAGAAAAGATGTTACCTGAAGGATAGGAGTTACAGTACAAAATCCAGAAAACTTCTGTTATACAGGAGTTTGCCTCATTTTTTCACTTGGACTCTTTCTGTCGTAGAAAATTCTACATGATTTTCTTCATAGAAGAGCACATGACAAACCCTCCATAGTCAGATCCAGGGGTCATTTCCTCAGTTAACATAAGAGTCACAGGTAATAACATCAAGGCAGATTCATGAAAGTCTAAATAGGATCCAAATAATCTTTTAGTAGTCATTGTATGTTGGCATATTTTTATTTAAGAAATTTCAAGCAAGGAACATAAAGAGAGTTAAAGAAGAAAAGAATACATCTTCTTAATTGAAAAATAATCTAAAATTCCATTCACCCCTAGAAAATAAAGCTCCAGCTTGTTTCCCTTTCCCTTATTGTTAATAGCAGTCTTGAAAGCTAGCATTCTTTGTTTAAGAAAGAAATTCCACTTTGGGGAAAACACTGATAGTTTGAAATAGCCAATTCCATTTTACATTTCATTATTTGCTTTCACTTTATGGTAGAATTTAAGTCCAAGTAATATAGATTTCAATGCATTTTATCATCTGTTAAATGAAAGAATATGTTTTAGAATGCTGACACGTTATTATAGCAATTCCATAGATATGTTTCAGCATGTATAGTACCAGATATTCTTCCAAATCCCTTTATCTTATGTAGAAAGGATGACATGGGTTTTTCCATGTCTGTAGTGGTATTAAGATGTCAGTCAGTGTCAAATGCTATTTTAAATTTCTAGTATCTATTTTCTGTCTTGAATTCCTTTAACGCTGTGTATTTAGGCTGCACCTGAACATCTTCTAATCTTATAAGCTTGTGGCAGATCAGAAAGAAATACCATACATTTATTTGTATAGCCTCATCATAGCATTGGACCGAATAGAAATATAAAACACATAAAAAGAGAATGGTTTGTATTTTGGTGATGTCATATGCTTTGCACATAATGGGCACTTAAATATGCTTAAATGAATGAATAAATGATTAGTATCTCAGGGTGGCAAGGGGTGTTATAAAGGCCATCAAGTTTAACCTTCTCAATTTATCAAAGAAAAAAAGATTAAGTCCAAAATATTTGTTCAAAAGTGAATACATTTCCCAAAAGCTTTATTAATTTCAGACCAAGTCAAAGAATGGGTCTGATAATACCCTCTGACTGGTTTTGCTCATATTAATTATGTTCAACATAGTTATATCCAACTACTCACATAGATCCATTCAAATCAGGATTTATTCATCTATTTTTTTAAAAATCTCTGGGAATTCTCCAAATACTAAGCATGATCCTAGGTACTATAGATACAGGAGTGAGGGAAACATTGTCTTTATGCTTCAGTTGTTTCGAATCTGGTAGAGAGAAATATACATATAACCTAACAGAAGGGGAAGTGTGCTATGATGAAGAAAGGGACAGTTTCATGAGTACCCAGAAGAAGGATACATTGGTTCTACAAGAAAAAAACAGGAACTGCTCCTCAGAAAAGATGAACTGTTGTTGGGTATTAAGTTAAGTAACAATATGATAGCCTCAAAACATGCAAACAGGAACACACAGGCCCCAAGGTGTGAATGCCCACAACGTATTTGAGGAAGATGTCATACATACAGAGGAGTGGCAAAGTTGAGTCTAGATATGTGGATCCAAGCCAGATTGTAGAGAATCTTGTAAGGAGCCAGACTTCAGGAGAAATATAAACTTAAAAGGATATTTTAGTATCAGAAACAGATAATGTTTTTAAAAATTATTGCTTGACAGTGAGAAGGATGGATTTGTGATAATGGAGAGAGAGAGACAGAAAAAGGTGTTAAGAGGTCAGTACAAGACTCCAGATAACAGATGATGAGGGTTTGAAGAAAGAGTACGGGAAACTAAGCCCTGAGTGAATGATTGGATCAAGCAAGGAGATGAGGGGGAAGATTAAGGTAATAAAGGTCGGAGAGTTCTCTGGGACAACTTGTTGCATTTTCATTGCTTATATTCTTGAAAATATTATAGACTAATTGCGTTTACTCGAGTAAAAGCCAAAATCCTTGCAACACTCTAGAAAACTTGCATGATATGGCTCTTATTACCTTGTTAACCCCATCTCCCACACCTTATCCCCTCTCATCATCAGCTCTGCTGTAGTCACATTGGCCTTTTTTTTTCCTCAAAAATGCAAGGCATAATCTACCTTCAAACTCTCCTGACCCAAATGCTTAAAACTGCAGCCGTCTCCTTCAGCATTACTACCTCCCCTGCTTTAGGTTTTTCATAATTGTGTGTGTGTGTGTGTGTGTGTGTGTGTGTGTGTGTGTGTGTAACTGTTGACATCTTGCCCTACTAAGTTGTTAACTCTGTGAGGACTAGACTTATTTTGGGGTTTTATTCACAATTATATCTCAGCACATAGAAGAATGTCCAGTAGATATTTAATACATATTTGCTTAATATCGCCTTAAGCAGAAACATTAATTAATGTTTCAAAAAATGTTAAACAATGTTTCTAAATTTGACAATTTACATGTCTTTATTCTAGAACAGAGCATAGGAAGGGAAGAAATTTGCCTTTTACCATCTTCACTTACTTCCAGACAATGTGTCTGATGAATCTATTTTTAGTTCAGCTCAGGCTTTCACCTCTGCCTCTTACATGGCTTTTAGAAACTGAAAAATGTTGACTAGACTTATGGTGCTCATATTAAAGGGTTTTATTTTTCATTGTCATGGAGTCTATCTTAAATCTTAACCCTTGATAGTATTATTTAATTTATACATCAAGTCTCTATATAAATTCACTCCAATCTCCATTCCAGATATTCTTCAAGCAAACGTTCTTCTTCCTTCATTTTAATATCCCTATTGCTACTCTCTGCAAATTTAAAATAAAGTAAATCCTCTTTTATTCTCCTGCTACAGTTTCCTCTTCCATCTAGACACCTGTATCTAACCTCACAGCTACTCTTACATTCTCAGAATAAAGAAGAAAGTACTATTATAAAAAGATGGCACATATAATAACCTTATTTAGATACCTCATAGTATACACTATTTTAATTTAAAATTAAACTAAAATTGAAACAAAACATGTTATTATAGTGTCAGAGGGAAGAAAACACAATTATTGAGCTAATACTCTATGCCAAGGCCTGGAGCTAGGCAAGTCACATATGTTACTACTTTGCACAGATTATATAGATCTATATAATGTAGTTGTAACTGACTTTTTTTTTTTTTTTTTTTACTGTTGAGGATAGTTAGGCTGAGAGAGGTTCAATAACTTACTGATAGTTACACAGCTTCTACACGGCAAGACAAAAATTTCAATCTAATTCCGATATTAAAATTCAAACTTACTATAAGGGATGAGTTGAGATAACACTTTTGGGCTAAATCATTTCTACCACTGCTTTGAACATTAATATTCCATGGGTTACTGACCACATAATTGGAAGTAAATCACTCCTCAGCAAATACAAAAGAAAGGAAATCATAACAAACAGTCTCTCAGACCACAGTGCCATCAAATTAGAACTCAGGATTAAGAAACTAACTCAGAACTGCACAACTTCATGGAAACTGAACAACTGGCTCTTGAATGTTGACTAGATAAACAATGAAATGAAGGTAGAAAAAAAGATGTTCATCAAAAACAATGAGAACAAAGACACAATGTACCAGAATCTCTGGGACACATTTAAAGCAGTCTCTAGAGGAAAATTTATAGCAATAAATGCCCACATGAGAAGCAAGGAAAGATCTAAAATCGACACCCTATCATCAAAATTGAAAGAGCTAGAGGAGCAAGGTCAAAAAAACTCAAAAACTAGCAGAAAACAGAAATAACTAAGATCAGAGCAGAACTGAAGGAGATAGAGACACCAAAAAACCCTTCAAAAAATTAATAAATCCAGGAGCAGGCTTTTTGAAAAGATCAACAAAATAGACCACTAGCCAGATTAATAAAAAAGAAAAGAGAGAAGAATCAAAAAGATGCAATAAAAAACAATAAAGGGAATATCACCACAGATTCCACAGAAATACAAACTACGATCAGAGATCACTACAAACAAATCTATGCACATAAACCAGTAAACCTGGAAGAAATGAATAAATTCCTGGACACTTGCACCCTCTCAAGCCTAAACCAGGAAAAAATTGAGACCCTGAATAGACCAATAATAGGGGCTGAAGTTGAGGCAGCAATTAACAGCCTACCAAACAAAAAAAAGCCCAGGTCCGGATGGGTTCACAGTGGAATTCTACCAGATATACAAAGAGGAGCTGGTACCACTCCTTCTGAAACTATTCCAAACAATCCAAAAAGAGGGAATCCGTCCCAAATCATTTTATGAGACCAACATCATCCTGATACCAAAACCCGTCAGAGATTCGACAAGAAAAGAAGATGTCAGGCCAATATCCATGATGAACATCATTGCAAAAATCTTCAATAAAATACTGGCAAACCGATTGCAACAGTACATCAAAAAACTTATCCATCATGATCAAGTAGGCTTCATACCAGGGATGCAAGGCTGGTTCAACATACGCAAGTCTATAAACGTAATTCACCTCTTAGAAACAAAGATAGAAACCACATGATTATCTCAATAGATGCAGAGAAAGCCTTCAACAAAATTCAACAGCCCTTCATGCTAAAAACACTCAATAAATTAGGTATTGACAAAACGTATCTCAAAACAATAAAAGCTATTTATGACAAACCCACAGCCAAAATCATATTGAATGGGCAAAAACTGGAAGCATTCCCTTTGAAAGCCAGCACTAGACAAGGATGCCCTCTCTCACCATTCCTATTCAATATAGTGTTGGAAGTTCTAGCCAGAGCAATCAGGCAAGAAAAAGAAATAAAAGGTATTCAATTAAGAAAGCAGAAAGTCAAATTGTCTCTATTTGCAGACAACATGATTGTATATTTAGAAGACCCCATCATCTCAGCCCAAAATCTCCTGAAACTGATAAGCAACTTCAGCAAAGTCTCAGGATACAAAATCAATGTGCAAAAATCACAAGCATCCCTATACACCAATAACAGACTTGAAGAGAGCCAAATCAAGAACAAACTGCCATTCACAATTGCTACAATGAGAATAAAATACCTAGGAACACAACTAACAAGGAATGTAAAGGACCTCTTCTAGGAGAACTACAAACCACTGCTCAAGGAAGTAAGAGAGGACAAAAATAGATGGAGAAACATTCCATGTTCATAGTTAGGAAGTATCAATATCATGAAAATGTCCATACTGCCCAAAGTAATTTACAGATTCAATGCTATCCCCATCAAGCTACCTATGACCCTCTTCACAGAACTGGAAAAAACCACATTAAGCTTCATATGGAACCAAAAGAGAGCCCACATAGCCAAGTCAATTCTAAGCAAAAAGAACAAAGCTGGAGGCATCACTCCAGCTGACTTCAACCTATACTGCAAGGCTACAGTAATCAAAACAGCATGGTACTGGTACCAAAACAGAGATATAGACCAATGGAACACAGCAGAGGCCTCAGAGGCAACACCACACATCTACAACCATCTTTGACAAACCTCACAAAAACAAGCAATGGGGAAAGGATTCCCTGTTTAATAAATGGAGTTGAGAGAACTGGCTAGCCATATGCAGAAAGCAGAAACTGGACCCCTTCCTGATACCTTACACTAAAATTAACTCCAGATGGATTAAAGACTTAAACGTAAGACCTAACAACATAAAAACCCTAGAAGAAAACCTACACGAAACCATTCAGGACATAGGCATAGGCAAGGACTTCATGACTAAAACATCAAAAGCATTGTCAACAAAAGCCAAAATAGACAAATGGGACCTAATTAAACTCCAGAGCTTCTGAATAGCAAAAGTAACAATCATTCGAGTGAACCAGCAAACAACAAAATGGGAAAAAATTCTTGCAATCTACCTATCTGACAAAGGGCTAATATCAAGAATCTACAAAAACCTAAAGCAGATTTACAAGAAAAAAAACAAACCCATTCAAAAGTGGGAGCAGGATATGAACAGACACTTTTCAAAAGAAGACATATAAGGCCAACAAACATATGAAAAAATGCTCATCATCACGGGTCGTTAGAGAAATGCAAATCAAAACCACATTGAGATACCATCTCACGCCAGTTAGAATGGCGATCATCAAAAAATCTGGAGACAACAGATGCTGGAGAGGATGTGGAAAATAAGAACACTTCTACACTGTTGGTGGGAGTGTAAATTAGTTCAAACATTGTGGAAGACAGTTTGGCGATTCCTCAAGGATCTAGAAATAGAAATTCCATTTGACCCAGCAATCCCATCACTGGGCATATACCCAAAGGATTACAAATCAGTCTATTATAAAGACATATGCACACATTATGTTCATTGAGGCACTGTTTACAATAGCAAAGACCTGGGACCAACCCAAATGCCCATTGATGATAGACTGTACAAGGAAAATATGGCACATATACAACATGGAATAATATGCAGCCATAAAAAATGATGAGTTTGTGTCCTTTGTTGGGACATGGATGAACCTGGACACCATCATTCTGAGCAAACTGACACAAGAACAGAAAATCAAACACCACATATTCTCATTCATAGGTGGGGGTTGAACAATGAAAACACATGGACACAGGGAGGGGAGCATAACACACTGGGGTCTGCTGGGGGGTGACTAGGGGAGGGACAGCAGGTGGTAGGGAGTTGAGGAGGGATAACATGGGGAGAAATGCCAGATATAGGGGATGGGGATGGAGGCAGCGAACCACATGCCATGTATGTACCTATGCAACAATCCTGCATGTTATGCACATGTACCTCAGAACCTAAAGTGCAATAAAATATATATGTGTGCATATATACATATATACATATATATACGTATATACGTGTATATACACACATGTATATGTATATATGTATATATATGTGTGTGTGTGTATATAAACTAATCAGGAACTTCAAGAAAATAAATATTCCATGGGTCTAGAAATCCACACAGTGATATTTGCCTGTGACTACAGTAACTTCAAAACAAAGCAACCTCAAATTAAAATTTATTTTAACAATTAAGGTTAAGCAAAGAGAAACAAAATCACATGAAAAATTTCTGAACAGATAATAAAAGTATGACTCCAGAACTGAAAATGTAAATGATCCTATTCCTAATTAGTTTTCTACCACATTCCAAGTCTATTTATGACAACTGTTTAGAGTTTAAGTGACAAGATTTAGGCAAATGGACAAGCCATAGTTTAACTTAATATCATATTAAATATCAACAGAATGCAGAGTATAAACTTGGGTACTCACAGCATGCCTTGTCATCACAAAGGCATGCTATTATTACCAAATTAAGATGCGTAAGTATGCTTGTACTCTGCCCTTCAGCTTCAAAGCAGAGTTGCTGAGGATCAAGACACAAACATTACAGTCACTGGTAATCCCAGTTAACTCCTGCAGCCCAATGTGCTATCCCCATATATGGCAATGGCATGCCCTGTGATTCACAGCCAAGGGACTCTGCAAATAAAGCAGGGTCTGGGAGCCCACAGGTCACGAACACGGAGCTCCACACAGGTGAGAGAGCAAATGTCCCATTCTTCTCATTTGCCAAATATGCCTCTCATGAAGTAAGGAACAGAGTTCCTTCTGAGATAATGTCTACCTCATTAGCACAACAAATAGACTCCCAAGTTATAAAAAATGGAAGATTTGAGCTTGAAGAGAAGTTTAAGTTACTTAACACCTCTCCTTTATTTATGTGATCATAACAAAGTATGTGGTCAGCATAAAGGTACAATGAGGTTGAAGAAGAATCAATTGTCTTTCTTCTCATCTCTTTCTGAGGGTGATATTACAAAATGGTTAAGAGGTCTAAATTAAGGTATAATACTCATGATTTGCAATTCTACTTCTGCTTATTTTAGCTGTATACATGATTCTAGGTCCATTAATTTGCATCTCATTGGTGAATATTAAATAGGATGTTGAATGGCAAGAATTGCCATAAAAGATGGGTATTTAATAAAAGCTAACTGTTGATATACATTATATTATTTATTCTCAATACCAAATATAACATGAATTATTATTAATAAGGGAAAAATAGGAAGAATAGTTTTATGCCTTTGTTCTTTTGGGGTATTACCTTATTCTGTAGGTATAGTGAGGAACTCCTGAGATGTGACTACTGGTGCTTGACCCAGCATTTCTGTCATTAACCAGCAAAACTCCTCTCACAGCTTGTAGAAATCCCAATTAATTTCAATTAAATTAAATTTTAATTTTAATTAAAGTAATTGGAATGACCTACGTTTGTAAAATGTGGTAATTAGATTTATCAAATAATCACAACATATAGCACAACACTGAACTTAGAATGAATTCTAGTGAAGTTTGGCAAACATCTCCTCCATCTTCTTCTAAAACCTTAATCCCTTTTTTTGAGTCTGCCTCTTACTGATCCACACTAGCCAAGGTTCCCCTTTTTTCTATGAATATTTGCAACTTCTCTGCAATACATCTCTCTGACTTCGAAGAAGCAAAACGTTAGAGGTCTGAAAAAAACCAACAGACTCACCCTCAGATGTTGTAATTCATAGCAGAATAATGTGTGAGTCTTCCCAGGGTCACTTGCATTCAAAAGTGTTGTTTAGCAAAGAAATTATCCTTCAGTTATAGAATTTTAAGTAAGAAAAATAGAGGAATATATTTTGAGGCAAATTGTTTTTCCAGTTCCTCCCAGAAAATGTCATTTCAAGATCTGCTTACTCTGTTGATATTAGGCAAAATCTTCTTGGAAAAAATTTAAAAACTTTGTAAAGCTTAAAAGGAAATTACCTTCCTTCCTGGATGTTTAATTTCCTGTTTTATGATTCAGTCCCCTGAATAAAACTAAGACTACTAGGCCTCTATCTCAAAAATAATAAAAGAATGAATGAGGTCTTCTCCATGACACTCTATGCAAACATGGCTCATATGCCTGTACTGACTTTAAGTCACCTCAACAGTTGAGCACTTGCTGTATGTGAGACATACTAGGCATCATGGGAACAGAAAGAAATGTTTTTGTTTCAAGTGACATGTACTCAGTGGCTTATCTCAGTAAGATTTAACCTTACTTGCCTATTTGTCCCCCAGTTTTTTTCTTTATTGGTAGACATCAGTACCTCCTACATTTAATTATGTCATCAATTGCATCTGCCTTTCTCATTAGATAAGATATCCCTCCACGGCAGGTGCCATTTGCTAGATAAATCTGTAGGCTCAACACTTAATAGTAGGTGGTTCTTAGTAAATACTCATTGATACCCAGGCCTGAAAATCCCAACCCTGTTCCTCAGAGCTGATAAGCAAGTTGCAGTGAATGAATTCTCTGGGTTAAAAGGCCCACCTCCAAAATGAAGAAATTAGGTTACTGTAATGAAGCCCTGGAGTCAAAACAGAAATTTAATGCATATTATTATCTATACGTTTCATGACAAAGTTTGAGACACATTGTTAAGATTTTTCTACTTTATTGATTAATATTTAAGGATAGATAGTAACATAAAATTATATCACCCACATACTCTTTCCTGAAAAAATAAAATTGTAGGAAATACAATGCAAAATTTTATGAAACAATTATTTAAAATTAGGGTGTACTTTTGTTATTTTATTCCTGGTAAGATTAATAATATCTTACTAGATTTAAGGACTTCAGGCTTAAAAAATAATACTATTTTTCTCCTAAAAATCCAATTGTGGATTTGCCAATTGATTTTCATGTGGATTATGAACATTTTTGTAGTACAAGTGTTCCTTATGTCTAAAAGTCATTAACTAAAGAAAATTATCTTGTCATACCATCTGTTCATAACAAGGCAATGAATTCATATAATTTATGTTTAAAATACAAATATCCTCATGCCATTTTTACATCTTAGCTCTCTCTGGTTTGTAGCCTTTCTTCTCAATTTATTCTGCTCACAAATTATCACCAAAATATAATTTAAGAACATGTTTGTTTAAATAGTCATTTCCTTAAAAAGTAACAAAACCCTCTTTGAATTTACAAAAACAAAAAAAAAAGCCTCACTTTTTCTACCTATAAGTTAATAGAGCCTAAAATGAATCAATTTTTCTTTGAGCCCGTAAAAGCATATTAAATTCCCAATGCAAGCAATACTTATCTTACTCCTATATTGTATACAGTATCACTTGTGATTACTGGTTATTTTTTTAAATGGAATATTCCTTTTCCCAAATTGACTTGAAAGCACACCTTTCCTTGATTTTTTACATTCATTTTGACATTAAAATGAAATCTAATTTCTTTTGAATACACTTCAAATAACACTACCATCGTAAGAAAAGTAACTTTCTTCAATTATACTTGGAAATATTTGTCATCCTTTTCACCTTGAATCAAACAAATGCAACAATTGCTCTGGTGTTAGTACTAGGAAAGTGTTCACAGAGAGCATGGCTAGGAACAAACATAAGTTTCTGTATGTGTTTTTGTGAGTATTCTATCTTCCTTCAATCTTAGACTTGAGCCATTCCATTGTTATTGCCAGAATATTGGAATTCCTGGAACATTCTGATGTTTTGAGGCACATGCAAGGTAGAATATTTAAAATCAGGACTATTCTGGAAAATTTTTCAGTCTGATTTAAGAACACCACAAATTAAAAATAGTGTTTTGCAGAGAAATCTTCACAATAACAGCTGACGAGATAGCCCAGAACTGGCCACTGAATTTATACTCCTTGCTCAGAATAAAAGATGCATTATGATTCCTTGAATAATAAAAAATATCCATAATTAGTGCTTATCTGCCAATCAACTATTATCAATTGCATATGTTATTTTAGGAGGAGGAAGACTATTATTCAAAAATTATAAATTTGCTAATTTTTCTTGTATTCAAGTTTGAGAGTAAACTCTTACATGAACAGCATGATGGCTAGGCCCAGACTACCTGCAGTCACTTTCATCAAGGCCTTGAAATAATGCATCATGTGACCGCACAGGTCCACAGGCTAGTCCTCCTGATAAAGCTGCAATGTGACTGGAACTATACAATTCCTAGTTATTGTAATATAATTTGTGGTCCAGGAAACATAAGGTAAAGTTAGAAGTTGTACATGATATCTAGATCGTTGATCTAGGTGATACAGTTAGAGTTCCAAGTTCTATGACTGGGCGTAATGAAGCTCACCAAGTTCTTTCTTAGGACAGGGATATTGCAGGACTTTTCCCTGGACAAACAGACTACCACTGCCACCAATCAAGCATGTCTGCTGTGGGGAACTGGGAGTTCTGAGGAACTACACCCAGTCCACATCAACAAGGCTGCGGGGTGTTCCTAAGGATACATCTTCTTAGCTTATCCCAATGAACTATAACTTCTATAAGAAAAATATATAAATGAATTTGATCTTTCCATATCGTCTAACCCATTCAATGTTTTCCCTTTATTTACAGCTGTATATTAATGATATACAACAGAATTTTAATACAAGGAGGAAAATAGTACATATGTGAACATGAACTTACCAATATCAGCTCTATTTCCAAATGGCTCTCTGTATCACAAGATTCGAACTGAAATTCATGTCAAAACATATGTGTGTCTCATAAAAATTTAATAATACTTATTTTATTAGAAGAGTCCAGGATATCCTCAGGAGACATTAGATTCGATCTGGAGTTTTGGGTTCCAAAATGAAACAAGACATAGCCATGTGGTATGGGGCTGCTACTGATAAGAATAGAACTAACAGCCCACATCATCTCCCACCATAACTGATTGGGCTAGATTTGAATTGTTCCAGTTTGAGCATGTAAGATTCAAAGAGCCATTAAATTATCCTTATTCTAACACAATGAAACCAAAATTCAAGGACACTTGGTTTTACACTGGCTTTTGCCATGAGCTAGCTTTAAAACTGTATAATTTCTTAATTTAGTCAATAATAATGTATGGATTGCCAACTCTGTGTCAGACACTGTTCATTATTGGAGATAGAGGCAAACAAATGCAACAAGATCTCTCCCCTCACGAATCTTACGATCAAACAGGGATGACAAATATTAAATATTATCACACAATGTACAATAAATACTATAAACAAAAATTATAGTTAGGGATTCTAACAAGGGGCCTGTTGAGTTAGGGAAGGCCTTTCTGAGACAGTGACATTTAAACCAACAGTCTGAATTTTGCACTTTAGAATTGCCTAGGGAGCTGTAAAAACTATATGAGTGCCTGGCCCTACTCCAGATAAAAAGAATTGAAGCTATGAATGAGGTCTGGATAGTAGCATGTATTAAAATTTCTCTTGAGTGGTTATAATTTATGGCCAGCATTGAGGGCCACTGATTTCAGCAGATATTGGAAAGCAGGAAGAAGCTGAGTAGAAAGAAGAAAAAAAAGTTTTCAAGGCAGAAAAACCCACCTTTGGCAAAGCACAGGAAACAGCCTGCCACATTAAGGAATTAAAAGGCAGGCAGTGAGAAATGGACTACACAGGGACACTGGAGCTGGGTCCCTATATAAGCAATTTGAAAGATTTGGAGTTTTGTCCTAAGTACAATTGAAACCTATTAAACATTTAGCAGGGAATTTATGTGACCAGTTATTAATGATCACTGTTTAGCTCCTCTCTAGAAAATCCATTGGGTAATAAACAGATCAGAAAGGATGATGATGGTTTGCACTGAACATGTAACAGATGGAGAGAGAATTATATTAAGCTGTTTCAGAAGTAGAGATGGAATAAAACAAAGGAAGGTGAGAACTGTGAGAAAAGAGTCCCAGGTTTATGGTTGGAACAGCTGGGCAAAAGAATGCACATTTGCTGAGATATTTAACACTAAAGGAGAAGATGAGGGGTTGGTTTGTACCTGTAAATTTAAGGTACCCATGAAACATTCAAGTAAAGGTGTCAAGTAGGCTGGTGGATATATGGGTCTTAGGACAATGTCTGCAGATACTAATTTAGAAGTCAGAAACGTGTGTGTGTGTGTGTAGTATTTGAAGTCATGTGTAGTATAAAACCCTGCAGAGAGCATAAGAGAACTCAAGTAGTTTCAATCTCATTTTAATTCAGAAGTCAGAAGCATATATATAGTATTTGAAGTCATGTGTGGTATAAAAGCCTGGAGAGAGCACAGAGAACTCAGGTAGTTTCAATCTCATTTTAATTATTGTGAAATGAAAGAACTTAATATGACCAATGGTTCTCAAACTTCAGTGTGCCTCAGAGCCATCCATAGATAGTGTTACAACATTGTTTTAATTGGAAACATTCAGTTTCTGATTTTATGGGTCTGGAATGGGGCTTGTGAATTTGTATCTCTAAGAAGTTTCCCAAATTACACTAATGCTTCTGGTAGAGGCCAGACTTGACTGCTAGATGATCAAAGATCCTATGCTAACCGCACTGTGTCATCTGTAAAAATAATAGGAAACTTGTCCAAATGCCAGAGAGAGATTTCATTATTGTAAGATGCAAAGATTTTAAAATGAAAAGATGGCGATATGATCACAAGTAAGGTGGGTTAAGACATGTTTTAGGTCTTCCTAATTTGTTTTCAAAATGTTGGACAAATAGAACCGTTGACAAATATTTATTGAGCATATTCTTCATGCCAAACATTTTAGAGCAAGATGAATCTCTAACTTTCTCAAAGTAAGGTATATACATTATCTGTTAGTGTTGCAGTTGTTTTTCAGGAACCTGAAGAAATTTAGAGATTTCATGTATTTAAACATCATTCTTTCACACATGGCAAAAGAAGCATGAGATATGACAACAAGGGAGAGGAGCAACCCAGCCCATGTTACAGACAATTTGCATCCTGTACACACACATGCACATAGGATCAATTCAAACTGTGAGAATATTGTTTTACTTTACTCTTATTATTATAATTCATCTAATTCATGCTTGACATTAAGTAAATAAATATCTCATAATTTACAGGAAGGTTTAAAGTACATGACTGTTATTACCTATTGGCAACTGAAATTTATTTTTAAAAAACACTCCTTTGTTATATTTCTCCACTGCCACATCATCAAAGTTTGATTATACATTTTTTCATGTAATTGTCAAGATAGATAAGGTATTCAACTTCAACTTATCCTTTCCGTGGATGGTTCATGGGTAAGTAAATCTGATGCTTCCAAATGGAGACAGCTAAGCCAACTTTCCATACCCACTCGAGAGAACTATCTCCATGCTTCTACTTTCTAAAGAAGCATAGTGATCATATTAATGTAGATTATGACCACAAACTCATCCTCTAAAATGCTAATTTTCTACAAGGTTGTATTTCTGTTCAAGTGTAACAATCACAAGGTAACTGATGTAGATGAGGAGCATATTCTGTTAAAAAATAAAATACATCAATTTTAGAACCATGCTAAAGTGAATATTTACTCCTCCACGTTGGATGAGGCATTTGCTCTGATTTTTAAAATATCACCAAATCAAAGTTTCAGGCTACCAAGAGACAAAAACAAAGTTTGTTGTTGTTGTTGTTGTTGTTCCTTTTTTCCCTATTCAAGACACACAAATAACATTTTCATTGCTTTCAGCCCTCAGCTGAAGGTGGGCTTACTTCAAACAGACAAAGTTCAGGACCCTTAAATTGGTAAAC
Organism: Plecturocebus donacophilus; assembly: GCA_004027715.1. Lineage (NCBI taxonomy): Eukaryota > Metazoa > Chordata > Mammalia > Primates > Pitheciidae > Plecturocebus > Plecturocebus donacophilus. The sequence goes on from PVKP010002035.1 coordinate 45,239, forward strand.
TGACTTGGCCAAAATGGCATACCTTACAGACAATATGTTATGCACACAGAGCAAGTATTTCAAAGAGAAGAGGCAGTCTGCCCCCTTTTACTATCTCCCAGTGAGAGAAGCCATATGTCTTAGGTGATATCCAGTCACACTCTTACTTCATTTGAGGTATGTTCAGTGTGACATCCAAATACAGTTCCTTACTTCAGTTAACAGGTTAACTTCTCTCTCTTCTTTAGCAAGAATATTATGCTGTAAATAAGCAGATTTCTGGACAATGAGGGTCTTCTCATGGGAGTTATGCCAGCATTACACACCCTATTCCCTTGCTGAATAACAGGTGAAGGGGAATAAAATCTTATTGTCACTTAATTTTTCTGAACTTATTAGTTTCACATGAAAAAGTGTTACTTTTTACAGGTCTTCAGTCTACTTATTTTAATTATAGAGTCTTCAGCCCCATAAAGGGAAATTTGACTGAGGTATCCTATTACATAAGATTAAGTGGTTGACAAAGGTATGGAAACATAATTAACAGAAAGTTCTGAGCAAAAATAATGGCACTTAGCAGAGATACAAGGATATATATATATATATATATATATATATATATAATATGTAAATGGATGTAAACATAATATTTTTTGAAACTACCAATTAGGTAGGTGTGTTAGCTCAAGTCCTCTGAGAAACAGATTTCAAGACAGGATTATATATAAAAGAAATTTATTGAGAATATAGGTAAAAGAGTTATATTTCCCTTTCCTATCTAATATATGATAACCCTACTCCTAATTATTGTATAGTAATATTCTTTCCAACAATTAAATTTCAGATGGAAAGAAGATCATTTTTTTTAGCTGTATTGGTAAAAATACAACTAGGAGTCACTGAATTCCAAATTCCTAGCACACTATGCTATATATTTTACATGCACTGTATCATTTAATTCTCCAAACAAACCTTTATAAGGGTGGAGGGGATATTAGTATCCTCATTTAACAGATGAGAAACTGATTTAAGAAGTTTACTCAAAGGCTACAGCTAATAAACATTTAGATTTTAGTCTAGATATTCTGTTACCGTAGCCCATTCCCTTAAACTGATTTGTCTCCTTAAACAAATGAGAAAATCAGCAAATCTATAAACAAGCATTTTAGGCACCTACTATATTCTAGATGCTGTGGAGAATGCTAAAAAGCAAGGATTCCTGGCTTCTATGGCCTTACAATGCAAAGTTGCAACCAGGAAAACACATCTTTTACAGATAAATTTTATAAGAGATTGTGTATCATTAAGTTCTATATTATATGGCCTATTCTGGAAGTACCATCAAAATTCAGAGGAAAAATTATTAAATAAGCACTAAGTGAAACAGATCAGGATTCCTAAGGAGATAGGATAAGAACTCTTCTTTGGATCATGCATTGAGTTTAAATTTGCAGGGAGTATATGAGAGGGCCTTACAGTCCAAGAGAAAAACAGGAACAAAACTTTAAGGGCAAAAAGTAGTGGCACAGTTTTAGAATTTTGAGGGGTTGATGACACAAGACAGGCAGTATATCTACCCAACTACAGTGAAAGGTTAATTTTGGAAAGCCTCAGGTGCTCTATAAATGTTCTACAAGTAAGTAAATCAATGAATAAGAGGATGAGTAAATGATGACTATATTTCCAAAATTATAAAAGGACAAATTGTTAAGATGAAATTGTCACTTCAAATTTAATTCCTTCTCTTTTTTTTCCTCCTGTCTTTAATGATTCAATGCTGTTAAAAAGTAAAAACAGAAAATGAAATCTCTAAAGTATACCTTCTATTTTGACTGGTTTTACTTCCAAATACACTTCTAAAAATCAGACACCTAGAACCCTAAGATAAAATGCTACTTTATTTCTCTGATTTCACCCACTCTCTGATTTTAATGAGAAAAGAAGTCATTAGTAATCTCCCTTATTGAAGCTGAATCTTAAAAAGAAAATTTCTCCCAAGGGATGGGCAATATCAGGGAAATATGAAAAACATAAGGGAACAAAACGAATTACACATTTTTAATGAGAAAAGGAAACCTGAACACCTAAGTATCTTCTTTTAAATAAATTGAGAAACATTTCTCATATATATGGGAAGCTAATGGTAACTTGATAGGTCAATTTAAAATTTATAATGTGAAGCACTGTTCCAGGCTTGAAGGAATTGGGGTCAGAGAATACAGACTCTCTTTCTTTATCAAGCAATAGATCATGCAATGACAGCCTGTGTGAACAAGCAGCATCTTCACAATCTCAAGGCTATACAAGAAGGTCAGCATGTGGCACAGCATTCTTTGTTTCCTATCTCCAATCAAGCTTAGAATGTTTTGTGCGTTAACAATGTGAGAAAGGAAAAAAAAAACAAAAAAACAAAATTTAAATGTGACCTTTGCCATGAGTGAAAAACTCCCTTAGCATTGTTGAAAAAAATCACTACTATCCAATTTTCACTATTCATTCATCCAGTTCTCCACCCTTACAAATGAAACATCCAGCAAAAATGGATGCAGATTGAAAATTCAAACCCTTCAAACCTCATACTTCACAACACTATGAAGCCTGACAAAAAATGCAATTAGTAAATTAGGAAATTTGTTAAAAAACCTCTTAACCAATCAAATTGAATGCTTCCAGACCTGGGACATCAGCTGTGGTATTACTTTGTTAGCAAGGATTCTTATGACAATATGAGACAGCAATTACCAATGAAAACATTTTAAAAGGCCAGGTACAGTGGCTCATGCATGTAATTTCATTGCATTGGGAGGTCAAGACAAGAGGATCACTTGAGGACAGGAGTTTGAGACCAGCCCAGGAAACATAGTGAGGCCCCTCTCTCTACCAAAAAAAAAAAAAAAAAAAATCATAATATGGTAGTGTGTACTTGTAGTCCTATTCAGGAGGTTGAGGTGGGAGGTTCACTTGAGCCTAGGAGTTGAAGGCTAAACTATGTTCATATCACTGCACTCCAGCCTAGGCAGTGTAAGACCCTACCTCCAAAAAAGGAAAAATAAATAAAAATTAAAGCAACTTAATAAGAAAACAAATTATGTTTTCCTAACCAGAGAATCTCCAGTGGCTATTTAGATTGATGGAAAGACAATAAGTCTTATTATGGTATCTCCCAACGTGTGTTAAATGAAACACTAATTCCGTGAGATGTTCACAGCTCTGACAGAATGAAATGGTCCTGTGATTAAAAGTCTGGGTGAAACAAAATGGATTTACCACTGGGTTTCTCTGACTCCCTCATATCATGATGTACATTATTAATATCAAGAGGAAATAGCATGTGGTATGTTCCCAATTTGCTTGACTGAAGAACCATTTTTAATGGAACATAAGATAAATTTCCTGTTAGTCTGGTTTAGGCATTTTTTTAAAGGAGGAGGAGGAAGAAGAACATGAAACCACTAATGATCTAATGATGAGGTAACTCATTTGACGTTTTTATATTCCAACTTTATTTTAGGTTCACGGGTTACATGAGCAGGTTCATTACATAGGTAAATTGTATGTTACTGGAATGTGGTGTGCAAATTGTTTTATCACCCAGGTAGTGGACATCATATTTAACAGGTAGTTTTTCAATCTTTACCCGTCTCCCAACCTCCACCCTCAAGTAGGCCCCAGTGTTGTTCTCTTATTTGTGTCCTGTGTACTCAATGTGTAGCTCCTACTTGTGAGTATGTGCAGTATTTGGTTTCCTGTTTCCTTTCTTAATTCACTTAGGATAATAACTTCCAGCCATATCAATATTGCTGCAAAGGACATGACTGTGTTCTTTTTATGGCTGCATAGTATTCCACAATGTATATATGCCACATTTTCTTTATCCAGTCCACTATTAATGGGTGTCTAGGTTAATTACATGTCTTTGCTATTGTGAACAGTGCTGTGATGAACATGAGTGCATGTGTCTTTATGATAGAACAATTTATATTCATTTGGGTATATACCCAGTAATGAGAAGGCTGGGTAAAATAGTGGTTCTGTTTTAAGTTTTTTGAGAAACCCTTAAACTGCTCTCCAAAATAGTTGAACTAATTTACATTGCCACCAGTAGCGTATAAGTGTTCTCTTTTCTCCGCAACCTTGCCAGCATCTGTTGTTTTTTAACTTTTGAATAATAGCCACTCTGATTTGAGATGGTATCTCGTTATGGTTTTGATTTGCACTTCTCTAATGAGAAGTTAGCTTCAGAATTGGTTTGTTTTTCTAGTTTCTCTAGGTGTGATGTTAGGCTGTTAATTTGAAATCTTTTGGAAACTAACATTTATTATTTACATTAGTTGTTAAGGAATAAAAATTAAAACTACTCAACTATAATCTGATCACAGATATTTACTATCCTTTGAATATGTTTACCTAAAAATTTTGAGCATCATATGTTTTCTATAAAATGAGATGAAACTAAGTCTATCTATGCATACTATTTTGAAAAATAATACATATATTGTATACCTTTTATAATATTAATTGTATCAGAAAATTATGAAAATTTCTTTTAAATAAAATTTTGACTATTTTATAATATTCAAAAAGAATCAACTGCTTTTAAATTTTAACAATGACTTCAAAGATGAAATGAATGAACTGACCTATCTGAAAATAGCTGAGAGACAATTTTATAGAGAAGTAGAAAGAACAGCGAAAGAGGAAGATATGATGTGAACTGAATAAGACAGTCAGATACAAGACATGTCTATGACATAAGGAAGAGAGTAACCAGGGTCTTAAGAGTTCTGTGGCTTATGAGCAGCAGAATACAATATAAAAATACCCTCTGTTTTGGAATAAGAAACTACAGACAAAGTGTTTCTTCTGTCATTTTCAGTAAAATTCAGAATACAGTAAATCCCTGATTTCTTTGTCCAGATCTTCGTTAGTATTCAAGAGATAAGTATTTATTTTGCAAAGCACAGTCATTAAATAAAGAAACGAAAGCACGAAGAGTAGTATGGAAGAAAGTATCTTCTTATTTTCTTGGATAAACAGCCACAAAGAAAAAAAAGAACTCAATAAATTTTCAAATGTTTGGCTCTAAAGACTTTTAAACAGATAGAAGAGGAAAAGTTATTCCAAATATTTACATGAAAAGCTCACCAAGAATGCCCAAATCTTTATGTCACTCTGATTCCTCCCAACCCTCCTTTTTAGTCATTTGCTGATTTAGATGAGTAAATCTTTTTTAAACAGTTCTTCAGATAAATTAATTTATTGACATTATATTCAGTTAATACTAAACTCACAAATGCATTTGGATGTCATTTAATTTAGCATGCTTTTAGCTATAAAGAACAAAAACTTTGTCTCAAGGGAATTTAACCATTAGAACGTGTGTTATCTCACATAACAGGAAGTCTACATGTAGGGAAATTTAAGGACTGGTTGATTTAGCAGATCAATGATTATAACAGTAGTCCAGGTTTCTTATTCTCAGTTCAGCAGTGTTCACAATTAGCACCATCCTTAGATATAGTGTGATATGGCTACCACAGTTTCCAGAAACATGTAATCATGACAATGTCCAGAGATATCATTTTTTCCTGTGGAATTTTGGAAGTAAGGAAAACTCTTTCAAAATTAGCCTTTAATTTCATTGGGCAAAATTGGTTTATTGGTTCATGTCTCAAAGAGTCAGTAAGATTACCCTTAATCTAATGGGTGCATTACAGAAACTGGGGTTGTTATTAGCTTTTCCATAGGCACATGGCTGGACTAGGAAGAGGAAAATATCTAGAAACAATTTTTAAAGAATTATCCTAGGAAGAAGAAAATAAAAAATGAAAGTTAGATAGAAGCCAACAGTGCCTTCTGCATATGCATTTGTTGCCTGGACTTTTAAAGACAAAAGACACATAATATTTCTGGAGCTTACACAGTAATACTAAAGAAAGATGAACTTAAATTGAATATATGAATAAACAGTCCATATTTACATAATTTTCTTCTTCTGAGAAAGCCAATAAACTCCTAAAAGCTCAGTTTCTGGGAAACTCATTTCTTAAACATTTACTTGGGCATCCTGGTTTTTTCTTGCAAATAGCCTGCCTACACAGATCCTTGTAATAACTCACTTAAGAATAATGTAATGCGGTCAGGCAGTTAATTTCATCAGCTTCCTAAGGAAAGAGTAATGGTGACCTAGTGATACTGGTGGCTCCTGAAGGTCTGTCATAGCACTGTTTCCCCTGCATGTTCATGAGAACCCCGACAAATATCAGTCATCTAGTGTCCCATTTTTGTCTTGACAACTGGTTGTTTACTGTTATTAACAAGTCCCTGCTAAGGTGGTCACAAATAATTAATGTTTCAGTGAGTAAACTCAGTGTTAGGAGATTTAAAGGTAACCTTTTCTATAGTAGTCACTTTAAAAGACGAAGATGAGTTATCTTTCATTTTCACACAGCATGAGACTAGAGTGGCCACTAAGATTTAATGAGATCAGAAGTGACATCAGATAGTAATAACAAACTACTATTAGAGCATGAAGAGAGTATCATTCAATCTGCCTAAGAGATACAGTGATATTATTCACAGATCTCTGCCTGCTTCAGCTTTTTGTTTCACCCTCGCCCCACCACTGGTAGGAAGGGTATCTTTAAATTCAATAACTCACAGAAGTTCTTCTACAAAAGCTGATAGATATCAGCAAGAGAAAATGGTGTTTTTGTTTGGTAGGTTCCCCATTCCGAGAAATACAAGAATTGATGTAACATAGAAGCTGCCAGCTTAGAGCACCGGGCATTGCAACAGGATTAAGTTGAGACAGAGCAGCAGGATTAATTTGAGACAGAGGAGTAGACAAAGGGAAAGAAATCAAAAGGAGGAGGGATTTCTAGTGCCTATGAGAAGTGTTGCGCAGCACTGATAAACATTTAAGGTAAAGAATAAAGAAATGTATGTGCCCTGCTTTGGATCCCTGGTCAATCATAAATAAGAGTAGATTGTTTTTCTGATGACTAATCAAGTCTATAATCCTCTAAAGGGCATAACAAGGGTACACATGCTAGAGGGAAATTTCATTCCGAATTCAAGTATGAGCTACTCCCAAAATTCAATTCTGGCTCCAGAATGAGGGATACCTTAAGCAGATGGCTTCCCCTTCACTCTTAGGAAGACAACTCACCCTTCTGCAATCTTCCTTGGTCTAGATAGGTTATTATGTTTACTCCATTATCTAAGAGGTAAAGAGGCAAACCAAAGCTAGATATTCCCACAGACACTCTACAGCTCACCTTGGTTCCAGAACATTGGCCATATGACAGCTTTAGTGTTAAGCCAGCCACAATGCTATCATCTTCATCTTTTTTATGGATCAGGGAAATAGAAGCTTTCAAAGACTCCCTGTTAATCTCTGAGAGCAGTTACTTGAAAGTCCAGCTATAGTGCCATGTCATAGGGGACAACAGTGGTCTGTGGGTCTACGTGCACTAGATCTCTCCATTTAAAACAATATTTTACCTTCAAGTTTGTACCAGACCAAAGGTAAACTCTGTTACCTAAGAAACATTCACTGGTATGTCTTTTGTTCATTCAGTTGTTATCAAATATTTATTAACCACATACTACGTGCCAGGAATTGTTCTAGGTGTCAGAGATACATTGTTAAACAAAACTGACCTTCTCTGCAACTAAATGAAATTTAAAAAAAAAAAACACATTATGATGTTATGTCCATATCCTTTTCTATATGACTCATTCCAAACATGTTTTAGTAAGAAAACCATGTTCAATGATAAAACATGTTATACAGTATAAATGCAACAAAATAGTCCAAGTGACAACAGAATGATTAAGAACCCTTGGTAGGGTATAGGTAAACTTACAGTTAAAGGCCACTAGGTGATCTAGGACTACCTCTCCAGAGCAGGTTCAGGCATTCCCATTTTCTAGATGAGAAAACACATGAAATGTATTTGTATAAGATCATTCAGCCACCACCTTTTGGACCAGAATTTAAAATGCTTTACTTTCCATCTCAGATCATACCTCTGCAAACTTTTATCCCTTTTCTTCTGGTCATCCCTTAAGTTCTTCACATTTGTCCATAACTGTCTGAGCAAGTATTAATGTACTCATACAAAACTGCTATGATTTTTGGATAACAGATTAAAGATCATTAGAATAGGTTATTTGAAGTTAAATATCATCTGAATTAAGTTTAGCTCCTCAGATTGTTCCAACTTGAAAATATAAATTAAACCTAACAGTTTTAGTCCAAGCTAAAAATAAATAAATAAATAAATAAATACCTCTCTAGATATATTCCACAGCCAGTCCAAGCAGCTACTGCCTCAGAGGTCTAAGTCTTTGTTACCTGTTTCCAAAGTTTCTACCTAAACCCAATCCCTTGGCCGTTTACTTTTTCTTAAGACCAGAGACGGTCTTCTTTGCTTTCTTTGGCACCTATTAACCCAGCCCAGGAAGTTAGTAGCTGCTGTCAAATCAAGTTCAGCCTAAAGCTGCCTCCTTACATATTTTAAGTTCAGCCTAAAAGCTTCTCTGCACATCATGAATTATAACCTAAGTGGAGTTGTATGCAGAGTGTAGCCTACTCTTTCGCCAATCACCAAGGTTAGGTCAAAGTGGCCAAATGTTGAAACCCTGTTCAAATAAGACAAATGCAAAGCTGTAACCAATCTGGCTGTTTCTGTTCCTCACTTCCATTTTCTATGTGTCACTTTCCTCTTTCTGTCCGTAAATTTTCTTCCACCACGTGGCTGCGCTGGAGTTTCTGAGCCTTCTCTGGCTGGGAAGGCTGCCTGATTTGTGAATTGTTTTTTCAGTTAAGCTCTGTTAAATTTAATTTGGCTAAAATTTTTATTTTAGCACTACCATCAAGTTCATATTCACCTCTGGATTGCATCTCCTTTCAAATTTGAGAATGTCTTCTGCCAAAACCAGTTTATTCTTGCCTTTAACTTATAGGTCAATGGTTCTCATACTCCAATGTGCATCAGAATCACTATGAGGTCTTTGTTAAAACACAGATTACGGACTAGAGTGGTGGCTCGCGCCTGTAATCTCAGCATTTTGAGAGTCCGAGACAGGCAGATCGCAAAGCCAGGAGATGGAGACCATCCTAGCCAACATGGTGAAACCCTGTCTCTACTCTACTGGGAGGGGTGGTGCACACCTGTAGTCCCAGCTACTTGGGAGGCTGAGGCAGGAGAATTGCGTGAACCCTGGAGACGGAGGTTACAGTGAGCCGAGATCAGGCCACTGAACTCCAGCCTGGTGACAGAGCAAGATTCCATCTCAAAACAAACACAAACACACGCGCGCGCACACACACACACACACACACACACACACACACACACACACTGCTGGATCCACCCTCAAGAGTTTCTGATTTAGTTGGTCTAGTGTGGGGCCTAGGAATTTGCATTTCTAACAAGTTCCCAAGTACTGCTGATGCTACAGGTCCAGGGACTGCATTTTGAAAACCAAGAACCCTCTCTTGAGGCTTGGATCAGGACCCCTTTCCAGCAACAGTTACAGGAATCAGCATATATATGACAAATGACGTGGAACTATATACATACATTGTACCAATGTCAAATTCCTGATTTGGATATCACACTACAATTCTGTAAGATAGAACCATTGGAGAAACCGGGTGAAGGATACACATGTCTTCTCTGTACCTCTGTGTAATCTGTATAACTTCCAGTAAATCTATAATTATTTCAAAATAAAAAGTTAAGAAAAAAAACAAAACACATCTTTTTTTGTGGGGTTGGGGGGGAGGGAGCAGCCAGGGTTTGGAAACATTGTTTCAAGCCTCTTTCTTTCTTGAGGTCCCTACAGGGCTCTGCCCACAGGTTGTTTCCTTTTACAATTACCCAAATTGACTGATCTTCTACATACTGCTACTGGGAATTAATTGGTATCATCTGTCAGGAGAGGCAACTAGGCTGTCTATATCAAGGCCCTTAAAAATATTCACATCCTTTCACCCAGTAATTCCAGTCCTAGCAACCTATCCTAAGGAAAACACCAGAGATGTAGTCAAAGGTTGTCTCCAGTTCTAATGACAGGAGCAAAACTACTGAAAGCAAACTAAACAATTAAGTAAATATAGATAAATCTATATGCTACAATGAGGCAGGCTTTTAAAGTTCTTGAGAAATTTTTGCTAAGTCTCATAAAGTATGATATCAAAAATTATATATAGATTTTTCTTCCCAATTACATTACTTTGTATTTGTGAAGGAAACACATCAAATAGTAAGAAGAGTTTGCATCTGAGAGGGAAACACACCAAATAGTAAATGGAGGTACTCTTTGAGAAATAAGTAATTTTGAATTTTCTTTTTATAACTTTTTCTGAATTTTTTTCTTTTGTACAATGAGCATGAACTTTTATAATAGAAATAATGCTGCCCAAGGCAGATACGAATTAACAGTCACATCTACAGGCTTTTAGAATGTTTGTGAAAGAAAACTTTGTCCCTGACCATATACAGAAACATAATCTACTTCTGTCCAAACTTTATGCCAGGCTTTTTTGCAAATCTCTCAAATCTCCCAGCTGACGTTATTTCCCAGTCAGACCATTATTTCCAAAAGTGTGATCAAGGCCCTTTCCTCTGGCTATCCTATCACTCCTCTCCCAGCCTATACCCCACCATTCAGCCATCTGCTACCTGGACAGATTTGCCCCCCTCCATTATCTCAGATGTGAATGTATTAGAGCCGTTTAAAACAGGCAAAGGGAGGAATAATTCCTGGTTCTATATAATTAAAAATTTAATTTAGTTAACAATCTCTCTGGAAAAATATTCCTATAACATTTGGCTGCCAATGAAAATTTCTTTAAATTAATATTTTCAATGTTTATGATTTCAAAATACATTTTTAAGTGCTGTGGTATTTGTGATCAACTTTCTTTTTCTATAAGTTTCTTTCTGGCAGTTCAAACTATTCTAATAAAGTGCTTTAATTACAACTAGTGTTTTTGTGTCACTTTTCCTGGATTCAACCTTTATTTTTAAAAAGGAGTACAAAATGAAGTTATCTTTATGCCCTTAATTTGATTATGTTCTACCTGTCAAAATATTTATATTAATCTCATTAAAATATGAATTCGTTTTTATGGTGCTTGATTTTACAGAGTTCCCTAGAGCTCATTTAATGTCTTCCTTTGTTTTTCTAGATTTTAGATCACCACAGTGCTGTCCTCCACATTGCCTCATTCATCTTAATAATCTAAAAATCTTCTAGTAATTACAGTTCAGAGATACATTGAGTTGAAGTTAAAAGCATCATAATAGTCTCACTCTTTTATTTTAACCCTTTGAAAAACAGATATATCCAAAACAATGTCACAGGGTAACCACTAGAGTCCCAAATTCTAGTTCAACCTTCTTACTCATTCTGTTGGCTTGGGAGATAGCTTGCACTTAGTGCTCCCATGTATAAACTAAAAATATTAGACCAGATAAACTTCCAAAAGCTGTTGATGGGTTATATTGTGCTTGTTGAATTTAAGATACTTCTTATTTATTATACTTTTAAGTTCTAGGATACATGTGCAGAATGTGCAGGTTGGTTACATAGGTATACATGTGCCATGGTGATTTGCTGCATCCATCACCCTGTCATCTACAATAGATATTTCTCCTAATGCTATCCCTCCCCTATCCCCATACCCCTTGCTAGCCCTCTCCTGGCCCCCTACCCCCAAACAGGACCCAGTGTGTGATGTTCCCCTCCCTATGTCCATGTGTTCTCATTGTTCAACTCCCAGTTATAAGTGAGAACATGCAGTGTTTGGTTTTCTGTTCTTGTGCCAGTTTGCTGAGAATGATGGTTTCTAGCTTTATCTATGACCCTACAAAGGACATGAACTTTTTATAGCTGCATAGTATTCCATGGTGTATATGTGCCACATTTTCTTTATTCAGTCTATCATTGATGGGCATTTGGGTTGGTTCCAATTTTTTGCTATTGTGAACAATGCCACAATGAACATACATGTGAGTGTCTTTATAATAGACTGATTTATAATCATTTGGGTATATACCAAGTAATGGGATTGCTGGGTCAAATGGTATTTTTAGTTCTAAATCCTTGAGGAATTGCCACACTGTCTTCCAAAATGGTTGAACTAATTACACTCGAATTTAAGATACTTCTTAACCATGTATAGCAACACTCTCATCATTGCAATACATTTCTTAACAGTACTGGCATTGAATAGGCTTGTTTTAGAAAGTGAGATCAGATCAGAGAGACCTGGGATTCAGATACCAAAGCCTAATTCCTACCTATCTACTCTAAAGGTTGCAGAAAGTATTGTAAAATAATAGATTTCAAGCTTAAGTTCAAATTTCCTCAAGTAAGCTCCATAGTTTCAACCTTGGACAGAATTTTACTAGTGTAAGGAGTCAGGGAACCAAATCTTTGAGGTAGTTGGGGCTAGTGGAGAGTCATTTGACAAGACTATGATTAAGCTTCAGTGAATCTTGCAACACTCCAGGTGAACAAACTTAAGGAGACTTTCATTACAGGCACTACAGTGACTAGCCTAAAGCCTTTCTTTGGTGATGATTGAAAACTAACAGTAAGACTCTCAAAGGAGGGAAAGCCAAGAGCCTGCAACTGACAGATGGTTAATTTAGATAGCAATCCAGAGCATATTTTTCATTTAAATCTGAAATACTTAAATATTCATTAAAAGTGAGTTAAAACTGAACATTTTCATGTGAAGAAAAACAAATCAGATTAATAATAATCCCCAAATTAAATTATGGAGGTTATTATTTATGCAGAGCAGCAATTTGACTACATATTTCTGACTGTTAATAAAATGAATTACTAATTAATAATTTTTAGCTAGCATTTATTGAGTACCTAACCTAGATTGTATATTGCTCTGTGTTAGAATGAATGTAATCAAGAAAGCATTATCTTTGGGCTTGTGCCCAGAAGAGGGATTGTTGGGTCAGGTGGTAGTTCTATTTTTAATTTCTTCAGAAACTTAAAAACTGTTTTCCACAATGACTGCACTAATCAACATTCCTACCAAAAGTGTACAAAGATTCCTTTTCTCCACATCCTTGCCAACACTGTCATCTCGTCTTTTTGATAACAGCCATTCAAACAAGTGTGAAGAGATATTGTGATTTTAATATGCATTTCCTTAATAATTATAAGCACCTCTTCATATACCTATTGGTCATTTTTATATCTTCTTTGCAGAAATGTGTATTCATGTCCTTTGTCCATTTTTAAAATTCAGGTTGTTTTTCTGCTATTGAGTTTTGTGAATTATTTATATATTTTAGATATTAACCCTTTATCAGATACATGGTTGGCAAATATTTTCTTCCAATTCATAGCCTGCCTTTTCATTTCATTGTTTTCTTTGCTATGCAGAAACTTTTTAATTTAGTATAGTCCCATTTATTTATTTTTGCTTTTGTAGTCTGAGCTTTTGGTGTGATATACAAAATACTATTGCCCAGAAACTTGGCAATGTCAAGGAGATTTTCTGCTAAAAATTTTATGATTTCAGATCTTACATTTAGGTCTTTCATCCATTTTGACTCAATTTTGGTATTTTTTGACTCATTTTCTCAGATGTGAATGTCTTACAGCTGTTTAAAACAGACAAAGGGAGGAATAATTCCTAGTATTATATAATTAAAAATTCCATTTAGTTAATCTTTCTGGAAAAAATTCCCATAATATTTGGCTGCCAATAAAAATTTCTTTAAAGTAATATTTTCAATGTGTATGATTTCAAAACACATTTTTAAGTGCCATGGTATGTTATTATCAACTTTTTCTATAAGTTATTTTTCTGGCAGCTTGAACTATTCTAATAAAGTGCTTCAATTACAAATAGTGTTTTTGTTTTACTTTTCCTGGATTCAACCTTTATTTTTAAAAAGGAGTATAAAATAGTTATCTTTATCTCCTTAATTTAATATGTTCTACCTGTCAAAAATGGTCTTTTATCCATTTTGACTCGATTTTTGTGTATGGTGTAAGATTGGGGTCCAATTTTATTCTATTAGATGTAGAAATTCAGTTTTTCCAGCACCATTTATTGAATATACTATTCTCTCCTCAGTTGTCCTCTTGGTATCCCAATAAAAAATTAGTTGAACATATATATGGTTGGGTTTGTCTCTGAGCTCTCCATTCTGTTCCACCAGTGGAAGAGAAGAGTAAACTCAGGTTTGTTTTGATTACTACAGCTTTGTAATATAATTTCAAATCAAGAAGTGCGATACCTCTTTGTCTTTCTCAGAATTGCTTTGGCTATTTGGGGGTCTTTTCTGGTTTTATATGAATTTTATAATTTTTTTATATTTCCATGAAGAATGGCATTGGAATTCTGATAGGAATTGCACTGAATCTATACATCACTCTTTAGTATGAACATTTTAACAACATTAATTCTTCCAATATATAAACATGGGATATCTTTTTATTTATTTGGGTCTTCTTCAATTTATTTAATCAATGTTTTATAGGTTTTAGTGTGTAAGTCTTTCACCTCCTTAGTTAAGCTTACTCCTAAGTATTTTTCATTTTTGATGCTATCATAAATGGGATTGTTTTCTTGATTTTTTTCAGATAGGTCACTATTTCGATACAGAAGTTTCTGGATAGAGCAATCCCTTTTCTGGGTATATACCCAAAGGAAATGAAATCACCACCTCATAATGATAGCAGTACTCTCATGTTTATTTCAGCATTATTTGCAATATACAAGATATGGGAACAACTGAGGTGTCCAGTAATAGACAAATGGATAAAGACACCATGTAGATATATGATGGTATGTTATTCAGCCTTAAAATAAAAGCAGATCTTTTCATTTGCCACAACATGGATGTAACTGAATGGCATTATGCTAAATGAATAAGCCAGACACAGAAAGAACAATACTGCATGATCTCACAATATATGTGGAATCTAAAAAAAAAAAAATCAAATACACAGATAGAAAATAAAACAGCAGTTACCAGGGGTAGGGCAAGGAAAGGAAATGGGGAGATGTAGGTCAAAGGATACAAAGTAGCAGATACATAGGATGAATAAAACTACACGAGAACTGTATTTTAAAATATTGTATTTGGGATTTTTTGCTTCAAAGAGTGGATATTTGATGTTCTTGACACAAAATAAGTAATGTGAGACAATAGATATGTTAATTTGCTTGACTATAGTAACCATTTCACTGCCTGCATGTATATTAAACATCGTCTTGTACACCTTAAATACAATAAAATTGTTTAAAAACTGAAGAAAAAGGGGTAAGGGGCTAAGAGAGGGAGAGCGGGGGTGGGGGGATTGGAGAGGGACATTAGGAGAAATACCTAATATAGGTGACAGGGGGATGGATACAGCAAACTACCATGGTACATGTATACCTACGTAACAATCCTATACAGCCTGCTAATGTACCCTTAAAACTTAAAGTATAATTTAAAAAAACACTGAAGAAAAAACACATTATCTATTCAGTTATATCTATAAATATTAATATAATTTTTATAATATTTAGAATGCTGTAGTACATAAAACATAAACCTTAAGTAAAGAACAATAATAATAGCTGATAATTATAAAGTATCCTACCACAATTAGAGCATCATAAACTTATATAAATTAGTTCATTAATCTTTCCAGCAACTCCATGAGATTGGTAATCTTATCATTCCCATATTGCAGATGAGAAAATTGAGGCATAGTCAGTGAGGAGCCATGCCCACAGTCTTGGTCCCAGATCTACTATTTGACATAAACTCTGAGTTTTCAGAGTCCTAGGATTTTAACTATTACAATGCAATATAATAGTTGAATTACTGAAAGGTAAATTTGCCATTTTTTGTCAAAATGGTTGAATATCATCAATTTCATATAATTCAGCCACATAGGTTTCCACACATGAAGTAATAGATTAGTTCTCCTAACAGGGCTATAAGAATTTAGGGGTGGTAGAAGCAACCCAAAGAGTTTGGTATTGTCAAAGAATGCTTAACGGAAAAGGCGAAAACTGATCTCTGCTTTAAAGGATAGGATGTGACTAAAAGAAAAACCAAAAAGTGTCTTCTAGGTGAGAGGATGACTTATATTGAGCCAGGGAGGTAAGAATGCATGTATGTCTTTTATAAGTATTCATATTAATTTGGTTGCTGTTACAGAGTCTTGATATTCATCTCCTGCCCAATTTCCTGATTCCAGGTACTACCCCCAGTACCACCACCAACTAATCTGCCCTAAGCAGGGCCATGTGGGTTTAATTATGCCCCTATTCCAAAATGTATGTTAAAGTGCTAACTCCCAGTACCTCAGAATGTGGCCTTATTTGAATATAGGGTAATTGCAAATATAATTAGTTAAGATGAGGTAAGATGGGTCCTAATCCAGTATAATCAATTGCCTTATAAAAATGAAAAATTTGGACACAGGGACATATACCCAGAAATAACATGTGAATATGAAGGCAGGGATTGAAGCAGCAGCACAGAGATACTTCTACAAGCCAAGGAACACCAAAGATTAGGGAATGTTAAACAATACCAAGGAAGACCAAATCACTGGAAGCTAGGCAAGAAGCATGAAACAAATTTTCTCTTACAACCATCAGAAACAAACAACCCTTGATCTGAGACACCTTTATCTGAGAACACCTAATTCCCAGAACTGTGAGATAATAAATTTCTGTTAAGTCATGTAATGTATTAGTCAGGGATTTTCAGAGAAACAAACCACATAAACAAAACTATATAGAGATTTGTTATGAAGCATTGATTCATGTGATTATGGAGGCTAAGAAGCCCCACTATCTTTTCTCTGCATGCAGGAAACCCAGGAAAAGTCGTGGTTTAGCTGCAGTCTAAACCCAAAGGCCTGAGAACCAGGAGCACCAATATCAGAGGGCAAGAAAAGATGGATGTTGCCATTCAAGCAGAAGGTGAAATGACCATTTCTCCACCTTTTTGTTCCGAGTCCTCAGCAGACTGGATGATGTTCACTTATATTGCTGAAGGTAATCTTTACTCAGCTTACCAATTCAAATGCTAATTTTTTCAGAAATACCCTCACAGATATACTCAGAAGTAATATTTTACTAGCTACTTGTGCATCTCTTAGCCCAATCAATGTAACACACAAAATTCACAATCACATTTGGTTTGTGGTACTTTATTATGGAAGCCCTAAGCAAACTTATATGAGGGAGAAACACAAAAAGCCCACTTGAGTGTTTTCATTCTTTCTCCTTTCCTCCACAGTAACCCTGAGTAGATGTAGAGATTCAGAGAAATTCTTCTGACTTCCAAATTCTGAGCCTAGATCAGCACATCAGTCCTTCTCTCAATGTTTTATCATAACAAAAACTTGGCCATTAACCAAACACTATTCTTTAGATATCTGGATTTTTGCGTCTTCCAAGTGACACATTTTTGTGGTGTAAGAAACAACTAGGATCTGTGATCACACTAGATCTATGTCTTAAGTCATTGCTTTATGTTAGCATTTTTATCTCCCAATTTAAGAATTGTTTATAGATCATACATACATGCAAGACATTATTTTATAGTAACATTTGAAATATTTTTTCTAGATATAACCGCTTCTAATTATAACCACTTTGGATTTTTTAGAAAGAATGTACAATTTCTTGAGGCAATTCCAAGAAAAGAAAAAGAGCTAAAATTATTTAATGCTTGTAAAAGATAATTTTTAAAGCAGATTTATGTGTTATTTAATCCTCACAACAAACTATGAAGTAGTTTCTATAATTATAGTGAAGAAAGTAAGGCACAGAGATCAAAGTCATACAGCTGCTTTGTGTTATAATATAAAAAGAAAGAAAATATTTATGAGTACCTACTGCATATGTAAACTGTATCACTTGCTTTGATTAGTTATCTTCCTTAATTTTATTTAATCTTTGGTAGCACTGACCAAATTGTGTGACTAACACCCTATTGTATCTTTTTTCCCAGATAATACAGCTAAGGCATAGAGAAATTTTTGCAATTTGTCCAGTTCACATTGCTAGTAATTTGGGGTATATTTTAGCTCTGTGTTTGGAATGTGTTTTCTCTTTGAAGTTAATTATATTAATCAGTCTCACACATCTTCCTAAGTTTTTTTTGTTGTTGTTGTTGTTTTCAATCTTCCCACTGGTGTTGCTTAACCACTCCTGTAAACACAGCCCCACCCAGCACTTTGGACCCAGGGTAATTTCAACAAAGGGCAAACATAAGAACCACTTTATCCACCACCAAGCAGCCTGTTTTCAAAATTGACTTACTGCTTTTCTTCTCTGGTCTTTCATTCTGGTTTCAGAAACCAAGCTCATTTTTTCTTTCTTTATAATCAGATGTCTACTTTAAGTCACATGAGTAATTAGACCCCTAATTTGACATCCTCACTCCAGTATGTTTCTTGCTGGCACAAAATTTCCTCCACTGATCAGTTTTTATTAGTGCTGGTTAAATTCTTCTATTTTGAACCATTAGACGCACAAACAAAGGTTTCTGGAATTTCTTAAGCGTATTCTGTTGATTACACCATAGAAGAGACAAACTGCACATTTTGTTTGTCCTTTTCTCTTCATGACTGGTGCTAGGAAAATCCCAATCATAGAAGAAATCTGGTCCCAGAAAGAAACATAATAATCAGCTCAGACACTAGGATGAGGAGAAAGAGTGAAAGGACAAATTACTCAATGGAGGACACAAGTAGACTAGAAAGCATGATGCCATTTTTTTTACATTGCCTACTGTTGTAAAATGTAGTATATTAATATAAATTTGAAAAATAATAAAGCCAACAGACTAGGAAATGACTGCCATTGAAAACACCGTTTATTACTCACAGTTCCCAAGAGGAGGGGCCACACCATGCCACAGGAGGCCGCAGGAAAGCACCAGAGTTGACCAGGAAGCAGGGGGAGAGGAAAGAACGGTGTTTACTGCAGTTTTCATGAGAAATAAGGAGTCAGACAGAGTAGGCAGGCCTAGGACTGGCTACTTTGAATTTCAGTGGGCTCCAGGGCATAGGAACTGCCCTTAGTTGTCTGATACCTGGTCCTGGAGTAAGTATCAATAGTGGCTTAGAGTGTGAGAAACCTGTAAAGGTAGTTGGAATGTGGGCTGTAGGTTGGCTGGTTTGTATTTGAAAAGCGCACTCACAGGCTAGTTGTTCACTATCTCTGTAAATTGGCTAACCCCAGGAGAAGCAGTCCTTCTAAGGCCCCAGATGTTAAAGCATCTGAATACAGGGGAAAAAAAAGACATAGTTAAGGCATCAACTATTAACACATGACCACTTAGTTGTGGAATAGTAATTTTAAAAATTTTAATGTATAAAAATTATTTTTATTTCATTTTTTGACTTTAAGGTTCAGGATTACATGTGCAAATTTGTTACATGGGTAAATTGTGTGCCACTGGGGTTTGGTATACAAACAATTTTGTCACCCAGATAGTAAGGATGGTACCCAGTAAGTAGTTTCTTTTAAAACTATAATTTATACATTTTTTTTAGTTGGAGTCTCACTTTGTCACCCAGGTTGGAGTGTAGTGGCTTCTAGCCTCAAAATCCTGTATCTTTTATTTTGATATTTGCTAATATTTTTCAAAGAAAAGATAGCTTTTTATGAGCAAAGAAGCACTTAAGAATTACTAGATAGATCTAGATATTACTTTAACAGCACTAAAAATCACAGTGTAAGTAATAATTATTAATATATTCATCATAGGCAGCATCATTACAATGTTTGAACATGGTATGCAAATTTTGTGGTACATTTTAAAAGATATATGAAATTGTTGGTTACTGTGTTGCATAATTGCCATGAATAGTAAGCATTTAGTGTAAGTGCTTGAGGGTTGAATTGCACTAAGTGAGACTTTCTGATATTAGTGTGTAGATAATGAATGAGAAGAATGGTCTCAATCCTGGAGAGCAGGCTATTATCGCAAATCCGTCCTCACCCTACCCCAACCTGACTCTTGACCCCAGCCCTCAGGGAAGTTTTTTCTGACAATGCTGCTGCCCCCACCGTTGTTGCCCAGATGCTACCAAGAAACATTAATGCAAAAGAAGGTGAAAGTTCTACGTGTCTCAGGGAGAAAGGTCTTGTTCTGTGATCTGGGCTGGCACTGTACTTTGATTAAGTACATCTTTTCAGGCCCCACAGTCCACATTACAGTTTTCTATTTTAGGAACTCTGAGCTTGCTTATTAAGGGACCGACTGTCAGAAGCTATTGCTAGCTAGTGTTCTCCAATACACACACCTTTCCTATGTCCTGTAAAAGAGTTTACGTACATTGACCCACAGCTATAATTCTGAGTGCTCTCTCTCTTTCCTAGGCTAGATCTAATAAAAAATTCAACCTCAATTTAACATTTTTATCACCTAGAATTTTAGAAATGTTTATGCAGATAGAAAACCTCATGACAAGTTACAACCTTCCAGAACCTTACTTCTAGAAGTGGCTATGCTTCTCACATTCTCCTGAAGCCTGGAAAATATTATATAGTGCTTGGAACTACAAATTACACTTCAAAAAGATAGATTTCAAGTTATACCAAAAAGCAAACAAATCAAATATACATATATGTCAATGAGTTCCAGACTTAGAGCTAGAAAACTGAATTTAAATTCTAATACACAAGAGATGAATGGGCTAATCAGTTGTCTCCTGTTGTGGTCTTTTCCTTATCTGTAAAATGAAAGGAGACAATAACCTCCCATTGTGATAATCAAGTAAGATAAAGTGTAGTTATTACCTGCACTGTAAAAGCTGGAGAGAAAATCCCCCAAGGAAACCATTCCAGGGTTCTGCTTTGCCCAAAGCTTTTCTTAGATTACAGACTTGTGGCCAAAATCTTAAAAGGTAAAGGGTTTGAATGTTGGTTTTCAATAGAATTGAATAAGTTAGGGTACAAGGCCAACATTCAAAATCAATTGTGGGTAGAGACAACTCTGAAGAAACAGATTACATGGTGAGTGTTAATAAGAAAGAGTAAGGAGGCTGTATTTCTAGAGCTGCTGGGAAGAAAGAAAACAGTTACCTGGCTGAGTAGAAGTCACAAACAAGAGCTGCATTTGCCCAACAATGATATACAGGTAAAGTCCAGTTCTTACATTAAAATATTTTCAACAAGGGCTTGTATTCACACTAGGGATTTTGCTTTTTGCTTATCTCATCTACACAGATAAACTTTTAAATTGCTATGGTAAGCACTGTTTTCTCATAAGTTAAAATAAGCAATTATCTTATAAATATTTAAATCACCATATTATGCCTTAATATAGCAGTATGCATATCAAAGAAAATTTCTACAATCAAAAAATGGAAAAATATATTTAAATATGCCCCAAATCTTCCAGAACTATGATGTGCTACAATCACTTTAAACACATTCTATCAATGTCTGGGACAATAATCCTATCACAAAAACACAAACTATATTTTCTAAAATAGAGACATCACTCAACCAGAGAAATGAGTTACTTCAAAAAAAAAAAGTAGATCACTGAAACAGAAAGCTAATACACACACATATTTACATACACACGTATATGAACTATATATGTCTATATAAACAAATATATATAGATACAAGATAAAATCTAACATTTAAAGTATGAAAATTTCTCTAATTCCATATTATTCTAATGTAATTTTCAAAAAGAGTTGTTCTTTTTAAAGGATCACTTTGATGGATACTATAACAATCTGCCTGAGGAAAGGGAACGGTAATTATTCTTAAGGCAATTTATAGGGTATATTCTTTGATTCAGTGAATATATAGTCTCACTAATATGGTGAGATAATAGATAAAGGTGTATTCCCCATAAAGGGTATGATTGTCTGAAACCAACTGCTAAATCAGCGGTTTGTGTAATAAACATTTCTTATAAATTAGTCATTTTTCCACACTATAAAACCAATTGAGACTTAAATCAGGTTTTAATCTTCTGATTGGCAACTTATTTACCAAAACGAAGCCACCAAATCACTGTATACAATAATATAATTAAATGCCTGCATATGATTTGAAGATAAAGCAATTATTATAAATTATTTGAAGAAATTATTTTAGGAATAAATTCAACAAGTACATTAAGTAGATGTATAGGTGTTAAGAGAGGTGCCTTTCTTCTACCCTGTACTGTCAGCCATAATGAGTACCACTAGTTTTAAACACCATTAGTCTTTAGTTGACCTGTTCTCCATTCTGGAAAAGGCCATAAATTAGAGCTGATAACTTCTATAAATGCAAAGATATTCAGGAATCCTGCTGGTTCTATGATTGTCTGTAACTGGTCTCTCTCTTCTTTTTCTTCCTTAGAATGTTAAATGAGATCAAATAGGCTGGAGTGCCCAGAAAGAACAGGCACCTGCCCATCAGGAATTCTTAAAGCTGGCGAGTAAATATTCACCATCAATATCACTAGTGCTTTTATTCAGTTATCCATTAATCTATCTATTCAGCTACAGAACAAAAGCTATAGGTGCAAATTATGGAGACAAAAAGGAAGCTCAATTTTTACCTCAATCAAGGGATTCTCTAATAGTCACTTAAGTATGAAGTACTATCAAATCACTGAAGAACTGGGGTATTTTCTACAAGGTTCACCAACACAGGAAAAAATGATAACAAAATCTTAAAATAATATCTTAATACTTAATTATTCTTCATGATATACAATCTTATGATCTCTGGGTGTTACTTGAAAACCATCCACATGAATGAGTAATTGCAATGGTTGATGTGGATCAGGAACAATGCTGAACCTCGTTTGCCTGATAGAAATTAAATGAGCAATAATTATTGGGCTAGCCTCAGTTTCCATCCTATCCCCATCCCTCAAGTGGCTGAACACAAGAGTTTTTTATATTAAATAGAAGAAGTACCCTTTCCTCCTGTCCTGGCAACCTTGTTTTCTGTCTTTAGAGATTACATTTTAAAAGTAAAATTCAGACTTTTCAATATAAGTCAGAAAAAGGAATTTGTTTGCCAAAGAAATATATAAATTTGATAGTCACCTAGAAAGGGGTATTTGAATTGATTTTCTACTATCCCATAGATAAAAAAGCTGTTGAAAATATGAACAATTTACAAATTCATCTCTAAATTACTGAGTGCATATTTTACCAGACTTTAAAATCAGTGCCAAATCAACATGACAATTAAAATATTGTGTAAATTTGTTAAAATTTTAAAATTCTGAACCAAACTTTTCATTTATTGATGCAGTGTACCTTATTAGAAACTTCAGCTCCTGCTGTTGAAAAATATTTTTTAGAGAAATGAAAGTAATTAGTTTCTACAAATTGTATTCTGGCTTCCTAAAAGTAATATTAGCTACTTTTCTTTATAAAGATGCTATATACTAGCTGAAAAATAAAAAATTAAAGAATCAGAAATGGAGTAGGGAATCTAGATTTGGAAATGTGTAAAGGACAATGATTGTCTGGGAACAATGGCAAAGAATGATGCAGGAAAGGGAGAATGTGTGTTAGCCTAGAAGTTTCATTCCCATTTGGAAAAAGGATAAAAACTGGAAACTTATTGAGTTTCAACTATGAGTCAGGTCATTTCATAACCTTATTTAATGTTCATGGCAACTGTATGAGAGAGTATTTTTTCCTCTTTTACAGATTTAAAAAATGAGCTTCAGTAAAATATCCAGGATCCTACAGTGGCCAAGCTAGGAATGGAATTGCCTCTGTATAACTCCAGAGCCTGTCTTCATTCTCTTCTGGTTAGAACAGAGATCAGAGAAGAACAGATTATTTGGGAAATAATGATGTATGTTGACATCAGAAGACTCAAACTATAAAAATGTAATTTATGTTTCAATGACTCAGTGACATTTTATTCAAAATGCTAAATAATTATATTGTTTCTTTCAATAATCTTTATGTTCTAGCATGGGAATTTTCTCAGTATAACCAGTGTTACATCACCAAGGGAATTAGGAATTTTTGTTTTAGTTCAGGCTTTTACTGATAAACTTTCCAAAGACTACTAAAATAGTATCTTACTTTAACTATAAAATTATAAGATATTAATGAGTTCATGCATGTGATGTCCTTTGAGTTCCCTCAAAGAAGGGGCTTTTAAGAAAAGTGATGCTTTTCTCTTTTGTTCTCCTTTATTTGGTATCTTGCCTAAGTTGACTGAATGTTTGTGGCTTTCTGATTCTGTTAGTCACCAGAAAAAAAATGAAGCTATGCTTTGATGACCAGTTAATGATTTAACTTCCACCTCCACACTTTCAGGAATAAAAATTTCAGCAATGCTTTGATTGCCATTGCTTTAGTGTGTGTGGTTTGGTACTTCACCGTGATGTTAGATTTACTTAACAATAATTCAGAAACTATTTGTAAGAGCATGAGATGTGAGCATCAGAGAGACTGTGACAGAATTTGAGAACTACCTTTCAAAAATTGAGGAGGTGAAGGAGTGCAGACAGGATAAAAGTAGCTGTTAATACACCCAACAATATTGCAAGTGAACCTATTTAACTTCATAAAGCACTGAAGATACTGTCAGTTTGGTGACCTGGAAAACAAGCTCACATGAAGAAATGTCTTTTTGACAGGGGAATGGTTTGTATGTAAATGGACTTTAAATGTACCAGTGATTGTCTATATTTGGCATCACAATACTTGAAAAACTAATCACACATTTCGTAATTAATAGGCGACACTCTTTGGAGGAAATACTTTTAACTCAACATCTGGAGTTGCTAATTTTTATTTTCTCAACTCTTTCCAACCTCTTTTGATCCTAATCTTCTTTGTACTTTCTCGCCAGTCACCTTCATCTCACTTTCTACTGGTTTTCCTTCCATGAACTTTTAAACATAATCAATATCTTATTTGTCTAAAACAAATTTAAAAAACACTCTCAACCCCACAACCTTCTCCAGTGATTGTCCAATCTAATTCTTCAAATTATTTTTGTGTTTTATACATAATACTCAATATTTATTTGTCCAATCAAATAATGTTTGCTAGAACTTAATGCAGTATTTTGTAAGTCTTATCAATTGCATCATGATTGTTACTATTTATATGTACCAAGATTGTTTTAATTCATAGATGACTTATAAATCTGTATTCCCAGACTATTGTCTGGATTTACAATCCAATCACATATATTCCAACTATCTATTGCACTTTTTCACCCATGTGTCTCATAGCACTTCACACTCAGCTTGTCCAGAACTAACTCATCAGGTCTCCCTATCTCAGTGAAAGGCAGCAAGACAGCTTAATCCACTAGGAGCTATCTTTTATCCCTCCCTGCTCCTCATCTCTAGTATTTTTAACTACTCCATATTGCCAGTCTTATCTCCTTAATACTTTTTAGATCTACTCATTTCCCTCCATCTCAGTTAACTCTAAGCCATGCCATCATTATCTCCCTAGATTACCAGAACTGCCTCCTAATTTAATCTAGAATAATTTTCCTAAACATAAATATGGTACTGATATAATCTGCCAAAATCTTTGCCCATCAACCTTATAATGAATGATCAATGCTTTAATGCAGTGTGTGAGTCTGCACCTGCATCATTTATCCCTACTAAACCAACCTATTCTATAGTGACACTGAAATATTTTCTATTCCTTGAACCTGCCATATTCTCATGTTAGATTTTCAAGTGTGAACTTCTCCCTCTCTGGAGCACACTTTCCCCATTCTATTCTCCTCCAACCTCAGAGGGGAAAAGTAAAATCTCAGCTTCTATCTAGAGGCCACCTCTGGTTTGTCTAGATAACATTAGGTTCTCATCTATGTATTTTTCTAAGTTATTATTAATAATATTTTAATTCTTTTATACTTGTCTATCTTTTTCCATAGAGTCCAGAATTATTATGAAAAGAAATAATGTCTCTTCTCAATCTCACTCTGTCCTCAATTTCTAATACAGTGCTTTGTAAGTAGTGGATGCTTAATAAGGTTTTTATATAAATAAGTTTAACTGAAATAAAAGGTAATATCTTAAGCATACAATTTTTGATAGTTGAGTTCATCCTTTCCTTAGAGAGTACAGATCCAGAGTCCTCTGAATTGTTCATTCCCACCAGGCCAAGTTTAAAGCAAAATCGGATAATATTAATGAATTATAGGTCAACAGAGTAAACTGAGATTCTCACAGGGAGACTAGAAAATGTAGTCACCCTCCTTTAGGAGTAGGCAGATAGATAAAGTAGATGTACCTCTGCTTTTTCTGGGGAAAAGAAAGAAGTTCTATTGGTCTAGGGATGGCAAGAACTATGCAGCTCTAGACAGTTATTTGTATGGAGGAATACAGACCCAGTGTTACCAGATCTTCTGATCTGTTAAGAAAAAACAGAAAATTCCATCTGAATTCCATTTTATCTGAAATATCTTGATGTTTTCATGTTAGTAATGTAGCGATTTTATTTTAGAAAAACAAAGCAGTTTTAGGTATGGCAGTAGTTAAAAGCAAAATGAGTAATAATTTCCATAGGCCAGACACACAGATATCAACAGTAGCCACTTAATAAGAGCAGGGTACTCCAGATATTATACCTTTAGTACTGAATCATCGGAGAGGTTTGGAAAGTCGTAAGCAAGGGGCCTAAGCAGCCAGGATATTAGAAGGACATTCAGGAGTCCTGAAAGCATCATAATATTCTAAACCCAGCATAGCCACACCTAAATATTCGTCCTGGTATAGCTATAAGGAATTTGTCATGAGACCCTCCAAGGTATCTTTGTTAACTTCTGAAATAGTGTGTTAATTTTTATTTCACTACTCACCCACTACACAATCATTTCCTAATTACTGTCTGTGTTTGATTTGCCCCTGTACTAGGTAATAAGGATTCAGAATTTTATTCACTCTGGTTCCACTACAAAGTTTTACTAGTCAATTTAGAAACAGAAACCATTAGCTGCCAATTCCAAAATCATCAGTTTGGTGACTATAATTTGGGTCAGAAAGATTTAGCACTGTTTCCACTTCCACATCCACAACTTCTAACTCACAGTTTGCCCCTTAGAAATACCTGTCTAATATTCACAGTTCATTCTGCAAGTTGTTGCTTAGTCTAATAATAATACATACAGAATGGTTTTATGGTCAAGGACTCAGTCATTCCCCAAGCTGTTTGTTTTAGTTATAGTCTCCATATGCATACCATATTGATTTATAAAAATTATTGTGCTAAAGTTATGATTTCAAAATAAGCCACAAAGTACTTCTGAGGTCGTCTCTTCTGGCCTTTTCATTTTACAAATGAGAAAATGTGCACAGGCAGTTGAGCAAATTCCTGAAGGTCATACAACTTGTAAGATGATGACTTCAAAATTCTTTGAATGCTATCAGAATTTGTGAATAACAGAGGCTACACAATTTGAGGTAGGGAAGGGCAGGAGTTTGGGAACCAAAAGTTGTTACTAGCCTGTTACCAAAGATAGATTTTGTTTTCAAAGAGGCAAAATAAACTGCCAGTGACTTCACCACAAAGCAGGGGCAGACTTCCTGCTAAAGCATTAAGACCTTCTCAGACATCTGGGGAACAAAGTGGCATTCACAAGGAAACGCCTCTGACCACAGACCTACTGGGTACTGGAGGTTTTTCATTCTTAAGTTTGTTCTTTCATTCCTATCAAACTGGCAAATTTTCTGCTATAGTTACTCACCTCCTCTCAAACTCTCATTTCTATTTAGTTTAGATCTCCTCTTTTCCTTCTGTTTTCTCCTCAGTTATTTTTAATCTTATTTCATGCGATCATGCCCCATTTCAAAGAAATGTTATTTTCTTAAAGCTTTCCATGTAAGATCCATTTATCTCCTCATTCCTACTGAAACCTGGATTTCCTGTGGCAAAACCACTTCCCTCACCAACTTCCAAGTACACTCTGTTTATTCTCCATCCTGCCCCCTGTTCCCTTGGTCACTGAGTCATCCAAAGCCTAGGTCACCCATGACTTATCCTGGAATCTCATCTTCTCTGTTAGCAAGATTCTGTTTCAGAAAAAGCAGCCATTGACCCCCTTCATGTCTAGTAACAATGCCTTAGTTCATACACTTAGAATTGCTAACTCAAAACATTGTAATTGACTTTTGAATGATTTTTCCACCTCCTTTGTCCCTTTCACCTCTTTCTTCTGTCCACCAGAGCTTTTTGTCTAAATCACAACACTGATAATGTCATTATAGCACATGTGTCATCACTTCCAAGATAAAGTAAAAGTGACTTGGCAGTAAAAATGCTTTGACCTAGTGAATTATATGCTTTCTTAGGTTTTGATCTAGTGATTTAGTTTATAAGACCTTATTTTTAAGAAATAATCAGATTGAGAGAAATGTCTAACAATATTCTCTATAATGTTATTTACAAGAACCAAAGAAAATAGAAACCCAAATGTTCTCAAATAGAAAAACCATTTTAAATTTTAAAATATCTGTAAAGTGAATTACAATGTAGCCACCAAAAATTATATTTATAAAAAGTTCTATTGTCAACATAAATGAATAAGCCTACTATAGCTTAACTCCCTAACTGACTACAACTAAAACCTGTAGACAAAATGCAGAAAGTAATTACCTGAATAGGATAAAAAAGCAGGCAGATTGGAGAGGGAAAGTCAAGACTGGAAAAGGAAACTCATGTGAGTATAATTTTCTTGGGAGTTTTTTTTTTCTTTTCTTTTCTTTCATTAAATAGGCCTGGGAGTGAACTCCAATTACAGAAATCTGGGAGTAGCACAAACAGATAAGACTGCAAGACAAACCTAATCTTTTTGGTCAGAGGATTGGGCAAAACATCCCCTGCAAAACAGAAAATGTAAGGGAATCCAGTAGAAAAGAGAGCAGAAGAAGAAAATTTCCTAATTCTATGTATAAATTAGCAAAACTCCTGAGCTCATCTCTGAGCTGTGAATGTGTAGGAAAACCCCAAAGTAACACAGAAAAAGCTTTAAGAATTGAGTTGCAATATAAAGCACCACCTCCTAGTTCCTTACTAATCCCAGGCGACACATGAGTGGCACAGGCTGAAAGCAATGTAGCAAAGGTATAGAAACTAAACTGATATTAAAACCACTAATCACCTTTTGAAACCAAAAAGGTAAGAAAAAATTGTAATAAGGCAATAATATGTCAAATGCCTGCTAAAAACAACAACTTCCTATATTTTGTTTAGCAGTTTTAGTTATGATCAGCTGGGAACTTAAGCTATAGTGGGCTTATCCACTGTGGCTGGCAATGTAACTTTATATAAATTAACAACATTGTCAACAGGCTTTTGATAGAACCTACAATCTCACAAAATAATATTTAAAATCTGTAGTGTATACTCCAAAAACTGTACATACATGAATCCAAGAAAATATGATGAATTGTCTAGGAAAAATACAATCAACTAATGCTAACCACAAAGCAACTCAAATGTTGGAATTACACAGAATGGCTTAATAGCAAAGAACATAACTATCCTTTAGTTATAGGTACATTAGTTAAAAGAAAAGACACTCAAAATAAACTGAAATATAGTAATTTTCAGCAGCGAATGAAAAACAATTTTAAAATGAAAACATTAGAACAGGAAAATATAATAGATAAAAATTTTTAGATTCACTGGTGAGTATACTCGCTGAATGAAGAAAACAGACGAAAGAGACTGGGAACTTGGAGATGGCCCAAAAGAAATTATTTGTTAATTAATTTATTTGTTAGTTAAGAAAGAGAAGGTAAAATGTTGAAAATAAATAACAGAACTCTAGTGAGAAATATATCAAATGTGGGGAAAATATCAAAAGTTATAACATCCTTGTCACTCGAGTCCTATAAGAAGTTCAGAACACTTTTAAAAGGATAAACACAAAGAAACCATGATCAAAGTGGTAAATATCAAACATTACATAAAGTGAGCAAGAATTTAAATGATCGAAGTTTCCTCATCAGAAAACATGAAAGCCAGAATACAGCAAAACAAATCTTTAAGATACTGAAAGAAAAGAACTGTCAAGACAAATTTATATAGCCAATGAAAACATATTTTAGATACGAATGTGAAATGAAGACCTCTTCCTGGTTTAGATATGGAAGGATGCAAGTGTCCAGGAATTTATCCATTTCTTCCAGGTTTACTGGTTTATGTGCATAGAGTTGTTTGTAGTAATCTCTGATGGTGGTTGGTATTTCTGTGGAATCTGTGGTGATATCTCCTTTATTGTTTTTTATTGCATCTATTCGATTATTCTCTCGTTTCTTTAATCATTTTATGAGACCAACATCATCCTAATACCAAAACCTGGCAGAGACTCAACAAGAAAAGAAAACTTCAGGCCAATATCCATAATGAACATAGATGCAAAAATCTTCAATAAAATACTGGCAAACCGATTGCAACAGCACATCAAAAAGCTTATCCACCACGATCAAGTAGGCTTCATCCCGGGGATGCAAGCCTGGTTCAACATACACAAGTCTATAAATCTAATTCAACACTTAAACAGAACCAAAAACAAAAACCACATGATCATCTCAGTAGATGCAGAGAAGGCCTTTGACAAAATTCAACAGCCCTTTATGCTAAAAACTGGAACATATGATGGAACATATCTCAAAACAATAAAAGCTATTTATGACAAACCCACAGCCAAAATCACACCGAATAGGCAAAAACCGTAAGCATTCCCTTTGAAATCTGGCACAGACAAGGATGCCCTCTGTCATCACTCCTAATGAATATAGTATTGGAAGTTCTAGCCAGAGAAATCAGGCAAGAAAAAGAAATAAAGGGTATTCAATTAAGAACGCAGAAAGTCAAATTGTCTCTATTTCCAGACAACGTGATTGTATATTTAGAAGACCCCATCATCTCAGCCCAAAATCTCCTGAAACTGATAAGCAACTTCGGCAAAGTCTCAGGATACAAAATCAATGTGCAAAAATCACAAGCATTCTATACACAAATAACAGACTTAAAAAGAGCCAAATCAAGAACGAACTGCCATTCACAATTGCTATAAAGAGAATAAAATGCCTAGGAATACAACTAACAAAGAATGTAAAAGACCCCTTCAAGGAGAACTACAAACCACTGCTCAACAAAATAAGAGAATACACAAACAGATGGAGAAACATTCCATGTTCATGGTTAGGAAGAATCAATATCATGAAAATGGCCATACTGCCCAAAGTAATTTATAGATTCAATGCTATCCCCATCAAGCTACAACGACCCTCTTCACAGAACTGGAAAAAACCACCTTAAACTTCATGTGGAATCAAAAGAGAGCCCGCATAGCCAAGTGAATTCTAAGCAAAATAGCAAGGCGGGAGGCATCACACTACCTGACTTCAAACTATACTACAAGGTTACAGTAATCAAAACACGATGGTACTGGTACCAAAACAGAGATATAGACCAATGGAACAGAATAGAGGCTTCGGAGGCAACTCCACACATCTACAACTAACTGATCTTTGACAAACCTGACAAAAACAAGCAATGGGGAAAGGAGTCCTGGTTTAATAAATGGTGTTGGGGAAAACTGGCTAACAGTGCGCAAAAAGCAGAAACTGAACCCCTTCCTGACACCTTACACTAAAATTAACTCCAGATGGATTAAAGACTTAAACATAGAACCTAATACCATAAAAACCCTAGAAGAAAATCTAGGCAAAACCATTCAGGACATAGGCATAGACAAGGACTTCATGACTAAAACACCATAAGCATTGGCAACAAAGGCCAAAATAGACAAATGGGACCTAATTAAACTCCAGAGCTTCTGCACAGCAAAAGAATCATTAGAGTGAACCGGCAACCAACTGAATGTTAAAAAATTTTTGCAATCTACGCATCTGACAAAGGGCTAATATCCAGAATCTACAAAGAACTAAAACAGATTTATAAGAAAAAAACAAGCCCATTCAAAAGTGGGAGCAGGATATGAACAGACATTTTACAAAAGAAGACATATATGAGGCCAACAAATATATGAAAAAATGCTCATCATCACTGATCATTAGAGAAATGCAAATCAAAACCACATTGGGATACCATCTCACATCAGTTAGAATGGCAATTATTAAAAAATCTGGAGACAACAGATGCTGGAGAGGATGTGGAGAAATATAAACACTCTTACACAGTTGGTGGGAGTGTAAATTAGTGTGGCGATTTCTCAAGGATCTAGAAATAGAAATTCCATTTGACCCAGTAATTCCATTACTGGGTATATACCCAAAGAACTATAAATGATTCTACTACAAAGACACATGCACACGTTTGTTCATTGCAGCACTCTTTACAATAGCAAAGACTTAGAACCAACCCAAATGCCCATTGATGATAGATTGGACAAGGAAAATATGACACATATACACCATGGAATACTACGCAGCCATAAAAAACGATGAGTTCGTGTCCTTTGTAGGGACATGGATGAATCTGGAAACCATCATTCTAAGCAAACTGACACAAGAACAGAAAATCAAACACTGCATGTTCTTACTCATAGGCGAGTGTTGAACAATGAAAACACATGGACACAGAAAGGGTAGCATCACACACTGAGGTCTGTGGGGGGGGAACTATGGGAGGGACAGCAGGGGGTGGGGAGTTGGGGAGGGCTAACATGGAAAGAAATGCCAGATATAGGTGATGGGGAGGAAGGCTGCAAACCACATTGACATGTATGTACCTATGCAACAATCCTGCATGTTCTTCACATGTACCCCCAAGCCTAAAATGCAATAAAATATATTTTTAAAAAATGAAGACCTTACCAGATGAAGGAAAGCTAAGAGAATTTGCTAACATCACATCTATTCCAAATGAAAAACTAAAGGAATTTCTTTAGGCTTAAGAGAAATAATATCACAGGGAATCCTGAATCTTCCAAAATGAAGAAAAAACAACAGCAATGGTAAATATCTGATTAAATAGACTGTTTTCATTGTCCTTTTTTTTTTTTATTTCAAAACTGAAGGAATACAGTAG
The DNA here is from genome assembly GCA_004027715.1 of Plecturocebus donacophilus. NCBI lineage: Eukaryota > Metazoa > Chordata > Mammalia > Primates > Pitheciidae > Plecturocebus > Plecturocebus donacophilus. Next base: position 78,263 of record PVKP010002035.1, read on the forward strand.
GTGTATATATTTACAGGGTATATGAGATATTTTGATAAAGGCATACAATGTGCAATAATGGAGTAAATGGAGTATCCATCACCCCAAGCATTTATTCTTTCTTGGTATTACAAACAATCTATATTCTTTTAGTTATTTTGAAATGTACAATAAATTATTGTTGACTGTAGTCACCCTGTTGTGCTGTCAAATAATAGATCTTATTCATTCCATGTTTTTTGTATCCATTGCCTATCTCCACTTCCCCCATACTTCCCAGTCTATTGTAACCATCACTCTACTCTCTATCTCCATTGGTTCAATCACTTTAATATTTAGCTCCCCAAGATAAATGAGAACATGTGAAGTTTCTCTTTCTGTGCCTAGCTTATTTCACTTGACATAATGTCCTCCAACTGAATAGTTCTACATTGTGTATATGTATCACATTGTCTTTATCCATTTGTCTATCAATGGACACAGGTTGATTCCAAATCTTGGCTACTGTGAATAGCACTGCAATAAACACAGAAGTGCAGATATCTCTTCGATATACTGATTTCCTTTCTTTTGGATATATACCTAGCATGAGATTGCTGAATCATATAGTAGTTCTATTTTCAGTATTTTGATGAACTTCTAAACTATTCTCCACAGTGGCTGTGCTAATTTTCATTCTCATCAACAATGTATAAGGGTTTTCCTTTCTCCACATCCTCTCCAGCATGTGTTATTGCCAGTCTTTTGAATAAAAGCCATTTTAACTGATATGATATAATATCTCATTATAGTTCTGATTTGCATTTCTCTGATGATCAGTGACATTGAGCACCTTTTCATATACCTGTTTGCCATCCATATGTCTTGTTTTGAGGAATGTCTAGTCATATCTTTTGCCCACATTTTAATTGTATTATTAGATTTTTTCCCTATTTTATTGTTTGAGCTTCTTATACATCTTGGTTATTAATTCCTGGTCAGATGGATGGTTTGCAAATATTTTCTCCATTCTGTGGGTTTCTTTTCACTTTGTTGACTGTTTCCTTGGCTGTGCAGAAGCATTTTGACTTAATATGACCTTTCTTCAGTTTTTAAAATATGTATATAACTGTCAAAAGCAAAATTTATAAAAGTATTTTGTGAGACTTTGAAATATAATTAGATGTAATGCACTTGACACCTATAATAAGTCGATAGTGAACAAACCTATATGGTTGTAAGAATTCTACATTTTACTTTAAGTGGTAAAATATTAACTCAAATAGACAGTGAAATGTTGAGCAGACATACTGTGATCCATAGAAAAATCTATTGAAGTAAATAGAAACTTTACCAAAGAGTCAAGAAATTAATTAAAATGGAATACTAAAACCAACATAATTAATTACCAAAAATGTCAAGAAAAGGAAACTATGAAACAAGAAATAGAGGTGAAAAAGCATATTAGTAGTAAAAAGATAATAAATTAATAATCAACCTAAATACAACCATATCAATAATTAAATTAATCTTAAATGATCTAAACTCACTAACTGAGATATTTTCAGATTTTTAAAAAAGAAGGCTGAAGTATATGTTGTCTATAAGTAACCCATTTTGTATATAAAGTAACTGGTTAAGAATACAATAAGTAAAAGATATACTATGCAAACATTTATTTTAAAAAGATACAGTGTCTATATTAATATCAAAAAATAGACTTTAGAACAAGAAATATTAGTATCGATGAAGAGGTATATTACATAAGGAAAAACATGTCAATATACCAAGAAGACATTACAATCATAATTGTTTATGAACATAATACGAAGGCTTTAAAATAGCTGGCGCGAAACCAGAAAGAAATGAGAAACAGACAAAACGTAATTATACTCAGACACTTCAAAACTCCTCTCCCACAAATTGACAGAGTAGACAGAAAATAAGCTAACAGATGCAATATTTGACCAACACTATAACTTTCTGTCCTAACTGACATTAAGAAAACACTCTATCAAACAAGATAAAAATATTTATTTCCAGTGGACATGAAACATTAACTAAAATAAGCCATATTCTAGGTCATATTCTAGGCCGCAGAACAAACCATAACAAATATAAAAAAATCAAAATCATACAATAAATATTCTCAGTTCATAAAGAAATTCAACTAGAATTCAGTTACATAAAGATATCAGGAAATTTCCACAAACGTTTCAAAATGATATACAGACTTCTAAAAAACCTATGAATCAAAAAGAAAGTGATAAAAAGTAAGAAAATGTTTTGAGTTTAATAACAATGAAAATAATGCAGCTAATGCAATGTTTAAAGGGAAATTTATTAGCACTGAATGATTATTTTAGAAAAGAAGAAAGAAGAAATGTATAATCTAAACTTCTACAATAAAAAAAAAAGAAAAAACACCAAAGCAAACAAAAAGAAGGAACTAGTCATGAATGACAATCAATAATTTTGAAAATAGAAAAATTTTTAAAAATCAATAAAATCAAAAGTTGGTTATTTGAAAAGATTTATGAAGTTCATAAATATCTAGCCAGAATAATAAAGGAAGTAAGAGATAAATTGCAAATTACCAACATCAGAAATGAAAAATGGAACATTTTCACATAAAAATGGCAATGTGGATAAAGCAGACAAATTTCTTGGAAGATAAAAACTAACTAATCTTAGTTAAGGTGGAATAAAAAACCTAAATACCTCTATATCTATAAAAGATATTTAATTTATAAACACTTTCCAAAATAAAAAATAAAAAACTACAGGCCAACATGGTTTCACTGATGAATTCTATCAGACATTTCAGGATGAAATAAAACAAGTCCTGTACAATGACTCCAGAAATTGTAAAAGGAGGAAACTCTTTCCAAATTATTTCATGAAGCCAGAATTATCATGATACCAAAACCAGAAAATGATATTAAAAGAAAACTATGGAATAATATTCCTTGTAAACATAGGCACAAAAATCCTAAACCAATTAATATCAAATTGACTCCAGAAAGGTATGAAAAATATAATGCATCACAGCTAAGTGATGTTTGTCCTGGAAATGCAAGACTGATTCCACATTTGAAAGTTAATTAATGTAATTCACTATTTGAACCGTCTAAAGATTAAAAAACATGACCATCTCAATAAATGTAGGAAAAGGCTTTAAAAACTTCAATATGTATTCACAATCTTAGCAAATGAGGACAAGAAAAATTCCTTAGTTTGAAAAAGGTCATCTACCAAAATACACACACACACACACACACACACTATACAATTAATATGATACTCAATGGTAAAAGTCTGAATGTCTTTCCCCTAAGATCAGAAACAGCACAAGGATGTCCAGTCTTAATGCTCCAACTCAACATTATACTGAAAGTCCTGGTCAATGCAATAAAACAATAAAAAGGAAAAAAGATGGACAAATTGGAAAGGAGGAATATAAACTCATCTCAGAAATAATTGTCTACATAAAATAGCATTTTAAAAGCTGCAAAAAGGACTTATTACCAATTAGTGTGTTTAGCAGAGTCAGAAAATACAAGTCAAGTATGTCTAGAATCAGCATCCTGAAAACTACAAAATACTGAAGAAACAATCAAAGACTTAAATAATTGAAAGATAAATCATGTTGTTCATGAACTAGCAAATGAAAATATAAGTATTTAGTATTTCAATTATTCCCAGATTGGTTGACAACTTTATTACAAAACTTCTCAGTAAGATTTATTCTGTAGACATTAATAAGCTATTTACAAAATGTATATGGAAAGGCAAAGGAACAAGAAGAGCCAAAAATTTTTTAAAAAGAAAAACACAGAGGATGTTGATTTCAAGACTTACTATAAAAGCCACAGTAATAAAGACATTGTGGTGTTGGGATCAGGATAGACACAGAAGTCAATCAAACAGAAAAGAGACAGAAATAGACCCATACTAATATGGCCAGTAGATTTTGACTAAAGTACAAAGCCAATTCAATGGAGAAATGATAGTCTATTATACAAATGGTACTGGAACAATTACACACACATATGCAAAATAAAGTGAACCTCAACACATATTTCATACCTTATACAAAATTTAACACAAAATAGTATATAGACCTAAATACAAAAATTTTAACTATAAAACTCATAGAAAAAAAGTGCAAGAAAAAAAAATTTTAACTATGGTTAGACAAAAAGACTTTAGATAGACCAAAAATGCAAACCAAAAACTAAAAAGATTTACAGATTAACTTCATTAAAAATATAAACTTTGCCCTGTTAAGTAAAAGCAAGCCACATACCTGGAAAAAATATTAGCCAATCACATATTTTGTAATACACATAATCCATATTATATAAAGAATTCTGAAAATTCTATAATAAAAAAACAAATTACCTATTTTTTAAATGAGAAAGATGTTTGAAAAGAAACTTCACAAAAGAAGTATGGATTTGAATAAGCATGTGAAAAAATTTAACAGCAGCCATCAAGCAAATGTTTATTAAAACCACAGTGAGATACCATTATACCTATTGAAATGGTTCTAACTGGTTTAAAATTACTGATAATATCAATATGCTGATGAGAATGCAGAACAACCAGAGATCTAACACTTTGCTTGTGAGAATATAAACTACTATGGCTACTTTGGAAAACAGCTTGCCAGTTTGTTTTAAATGTAAATGTAGATGCACATTTATGATAAAACAATCTCATTCCTAGATATTTACTCAAGAGAAATTAATGCTTATGTTCACACAAAAAACTGTGTGGTGGTTTTAACAGCTTTATTCATAATCACCAAAAACTGGAAGACACTCAACTGTCCTTCAGTTGTCAAATGAACAAACCCTGGTACCATGACACAGTAAAATGCTAATCAGCAGTAAAAAGAAACTTGGCAATTAAAGGCAACAATGCAAGTGAATATCAGATCACTTTATTATATGATATTATGGAAAAGAAAAAATATAGTGATGATTACTGGTTAGTAATAGATTAGTGGTTGCCAGTTTTGAGGTTTTGAGGGCTGAAGAGTGGATAAACAACAAAAACAAAATATATGAAAATTTGAGAGCAGTGATGAGGGAACTGCTCTCTTGATTATAGCAGTAGTTGTGCAACTCTGCAGTTGTCAAAGTTCATAGAACCACACACCAAAATGAGTGATTTTGATTGCATGTAATTTTTTTCTTTTAAAATATCACATTTGGAAAGATATTTAATTACATGAGAAATTTTCATTACAAAATCAAGACAAAACTATTTCCCTATTTTGTGAAGAAAAAAAGTCAATGGAAAAAAAAGTTATTTCCAAACATTAGTCCAAGGAGCTATCATGTCAAGATAGAGAATTTATAGGTGAATTTTATTTTCTTCTCCTCCTACTTTCCCACAAAAGTACCTACAAAGAGCATATACTACTTTAAAAATCATTTTTAAAAATCAATGCTTTTTAAAATAAATAATCATGGCTAATAATTGCCCATTAGATTTTGCCACATAAATAACCCATAGGCTTTTAGAATACATATGTATGTAAGTACATACGTATAAAACTAAGTTCTTTTCCCTTCTAAACTTTCTCTTCTCTTTATCATTGCTGTCTTAGTAAAGGCTCATCATCCAACTAGTGTCAATTCCTCAAAACCAAAATTGATTTTAAGAATGAGAGAGGAAGGGCAGGTGAATTGCAACACAGCCTTGGGGAGAGGGCAAAGGCCAGTCAGGCAGCGATCCAGTGGGACTTGGAGACTGAGAGAGCGTCCCTGTCCCAAACTGGGATGGAAGCCCAGAGCCCTACGATGATTGCACCTGCTCAGTCATCCAGCAACTGCTTTAGAGGGAGAAATGGACGTGAAACACATCCCCACCAAGTTTTCCCCTGCTGGTCTGGGGAGTGTTCTCTGCTGAAGACACTGAGCCAGACCAGGAAGCCTCTAAGCTTCTCAGAAACAGGGCCAGCAGAGAAAGATAGAGGACAGAGCCTAAGCCAGAGTCCAGGCCAAATACATCACAATGCCACCTCAACGGGCATCCGGAGGTGCGGGGGAGTGCCTGCTTAGCTTCTGGGCTGAGGCACCCTCAGGATGCTATGCTGCTGGGGGTCCTCACCCACCAGTGTTCTCGCCGCAGCCCAGGACCTCTTTGTAGGGGTTTGTCCTGGCAGGCCTCGTGGGCCATAGCAGCCTGAGGGCACCTTGGCCAGGAAGCTAAGTAGGATTAGGTTTGACTGAGGCCTGGATGGGGAATCACCTGGGGAGACCAGGTGAAACCCATGCTGGTCCGACGCAGCTCCTTCCCCACGTTGCCTAGGCTTTCACATTGGCCAGCTGGAACTCCCGACAGACGACCTGCCCAGGCAGAGATGCGGGGAGAGGCTCCGCAAATCAAAGGCCGTCGTGTGAGAAACTGCCCTCTGGCGCACACAGCACCCGCGTCCCAACACACACACACACAGGCACACCCACACAACACCCCTTCCACACACACTGCCACACAGCAGTGGCAACGTATCACTCACCCCCAGGCAGCCCCTGAAGCCGCAGGGTTCTGTTGTCCACCACTAGGACCCTTGGGTGAGAGACCAGCCCACGGCACACAGGCAGAGGTGTCCTGGAGATAACCAGGGCACGACATTTGGGAAGACTCACCTGTAACACTTCGGCGCAGGCCTGAGACTGGGATTCCATGTTGCTTCCCCGGCACTCCCTTCACCTGAGGTTTCTTCCTCCTGGCCCACCTTTCGTGTGGACATCCTGGCGAGGAAGGGGCTGAGACCCGTTCCTGACACACTGCCACAGGGGCCTCCTCCTTTGTGACGTTTCAGGAACCCATCACCGGGCAACGGTGGACGTCAGTATGACCCAAGGAGCGGTGTGTGCCTTGCGCATGCGCACTAGCAAGGACGACTCCACTCGTGCCTGGCTCGGGGAAGTCAGGCTTCCGCCCCTTTAAGAAATGACTGTGGCAGAGGTGGCGGCGGAGAATGCGGCAGCGAAAGCGGCGGGTTTAGGAGTCCTGGGAAAGTGGCATGCACGAGACCAAGCCAGGGTCAAACCCGTATTACTCGTGTCCTCAGGGCCTCCATGAGCGAGCGGTCTTCTGCTTCGGCTGCTTGCGCAAGAGGCGATTCAGGGCGCCCAGTGGGCTTTCCGGACTCCGCCTCGGAGCCCATTGTTGATCGCACCTGGGTAAGCGGGAATGGGATTACAATGGAGAGCAGCTGGAAGGAACTCGCTGGGGCTCAGAGAGATCCCATGATCTCCAACTAATGGTGCGCCCAGCCCGCAACCTGGCAGGTATCCTGGACGCAACCTCTTCTGCTCCCAACGAAACTCAATCCCTTTGACTCGATCCCTGGCATCCGTGGCAGCCAAATTTTTCAGTGCTTTAAGACACTTTCCCCAGCAGCAGAGGAGCCGGATGACCCTCAAGAATGAGAGAAAAAGGGCAGGTGAATTGCAACACCACCTGTGGAGAGGGCAAAGGCCAGCCAAGCCGCCATCCAGCGGCACATGGAGACCGATAGAGTGTCCCTGTACCACACGACAATGGAATCCCAGAGCTCCATGATCATCGCACCTGCCCAATCATCCAGAAACAGGTTTGGAAGGGTAAACGGGCGTGAAACGCATTCCCACGAAGTTTTCCCCGGCTGGACAGGGGAGTGTTCTCTGTTGAAGACACCAAGACAGACCAAGAAGCCTCTAGGCTTCTCAGAAACAGAGTAGACAGAGAAAGAGGGAGGACAGAGCCTAGGCCAGAATCCAGGCCAAATACAGCACAATGCCACCTCAACGGGCATCTGATGGGACGGGGTGGGGCGGAGGGGAGTGCCAAGCGGTTGACTTGGCCAAAATACAGGCATTGGAGTGACAGAGAAGCTTGCCACATCCCGTTTTTGGCATTCTATTCTGGCCCTGTTTCGAGCTGTGGCTAGATTTCTCAAAGAGGGCAAAGATGAGAGAAGTGAGAACGATCTTCTTTGAGGTCGGTGGGCAGCCCTCCTGCAGGTGGACAGTGAGCTGGGGTGAGGCTTTTGTCCATGGCGGGCTGGTGTGGTTGTCTTGGTCATAAGAGAGGCCAATCAAGATGGGGAGGTGACTGAAACCCATGCTGGTCCGACGCAGCTCCCTCCCCACATTGCCCAGGCCTTCACAAACGCCAGCTGGAATTGTCAGCGAAACGACTGACGACCGGCCATGCGACCCAAAACACACACACACAGACGCAGAGAGTGAGAATGAGAGGGAGCGGGCAAGAAGAGAGAGAGAAAACTGAGAGAGACATACGGGCGCACAAACACGAACAACACCCCTTCCACACACACAGACATACACCAGTGGCAGAGTACCACTCACCCTCAGGCAGCCCCTGAAGCTGCAGGGTTCTGTTGTCCACCACTAGGACCCTCGGGTGAGAGAGCAGCCCACGGCACACAGGCAGAGGGGTCCTGGAGATGACCAGGGCACGACATTTGGGGAGACTCACCTGTACGCTCTTGGCGCAGGCTTGAGACTGGGATTCCACGCTATTTCCCGGCGCTCCCTCCACCTGAACTTTCTTACTCCTGGCTAACCTTCGGCAAATCCCCGCCTCCGGAGACTATCCTGTCTATCCGGCAAGGAGGTGCCTGAGCCCAGTTCCTGACACCGCCAAAGGTGGCTCCTTTTTTGTGATGTCTCAGGAATCCATCACCTGGGCAACAACGCCGGGACCCGCTCCCACCTCGCGCATGCGTATGGCAGGACTTCCGCTTGGCTCCCATAGCTCAGGCTATCGCCCCTTTAAGAAACGGCGGCAGCGGAGGTGGCGGCGAAGAAAGCAGCCGCAAAAGAAGCGGGTTTGAGGAGACCTGGGAAACGGGCGTGCATGAGACCAAGCCAGGGTCAAACCCATAGGACTCATGTCCTCAGGGCCTCCGCTAGCAAGCAGCCTTCTGCTTCAGCTCCCGGTGGAAGAGGAGGTTCAGGGCACCCTGTGGGCCCTCTGGACTCTGCCTCAGATCCCATGTTGGATCTCAACTGGGAAAGACGGAATGGGATTACAATGGAGAGAGGCGGGAAGGGCCTCGCTGGGACCCAGAGAGATCCCATGGGCTCCCAGGCATGATGTCCCCACCCCTCCATCTGGCAGGAACCCCGTAGCAACCTCCCCCTTACCCAGAGAAACCCAATCCCTTTGGCCCACGCCCTGGCATCCGTGGCAGGCAAAAGATTGAGTGCTTGAATGCACTTTCCCAAGGAGCAGAGGAGCCGGCTGGCCCTCAAGAATAGAAGAAAAAGGGCAGGTGAATTGCAGCTCCGCATTGTGGACAGGGCAAAGGCCAGCCAGGCAGCCATCCAGTGGGACATGGAGACTGAGAAAGCGTCTTTGTCCCACACGGGGATGGAGCCAAGAGCTCCATGATCATCGCCATTGCCGAATCAACCAGAAAAAGCTTTGGAGGGGGAAACGGACATGAAACATCCCCACGAAGTTTCCCCGTGCTGGAATGGGGACTGTTCTCTGTTGAAGACAATCAGCAGGACCAAGAGACCTCTAGGCTTCTCAGAAATGGGGCAGACAAAGAGGGCGGACAGAACCTAGGCCAGAGTCCAGGCCAAATACATCACAATGCCACCTCCAAGGGCATCTGGGTGGGGGAGTGCCAAACTATTGACTTGGACAGAAAGGCCGGAGTTGGAGTGACAGAGAAGCTTGCCACATCCCATCCTTGGTGCCCTGTTCCAGCCCTCTGTCGAGCTGTGGCTAGATTTCTCAATGAGGGCAAAAACGAGAGAAGTGAGAACCTTCTTCTTTGAGGTCGGTGGGCAGCCCTCCTGCAGGTGGACAGTGAGCTGTGGTGAGGCTTTTGTCCTTGGCGGGCGGGTGTGGTCACCTTGGTCCTAAGAAAGAGGCCGCTCAGGATGGGGAGGTGACTGAAACCCATGCTGGTCCGACGCAGCTCCCTGCATTTTGCCCAGGCCTTCACAAACGCCAGCTGGAACCGTCAGGGAAACAACTGAAGACCGGCCACGCGACCCAGGCACAGACGTGGGGAGAGGCTCAGCAAAAGAGAGGCCGTAGTGCAAGAAACCGCCCTCGGGCTCACAGGGAATAGGGGCCCAACAGACACACACACAGACGCAGAGAGTGAGAAAGGGAGGGGCGGGAAAGAAGTGAGAGAGAAATCAGAGAGAGACACACAGGTGCACACACACAAACACACAGCAGTGGCAGAGTATCACCTTCAGGCATCCCTGAAGCTGCACGGTTCTGCTGTCCACCACTAGGACCCTCGGGTAAGAGAGCAGCCCACGGGCACACAGGCAGAGGTGTCCTGGAGATGACCAAGACACGACACTTGGGGAGACTCACCTGTACCCCGTCGGCTCGGGCTTGAGACTGGGATTCCGCGCTGCTTCCCAGGCGCTCCCTCCGCCTGAGGTCCCTTCCTCCTGGCCCACTTTCAGCGAATCCCGGTCTCCATAGACCATCCTGTGGACTTCATGGCGAGGAGGGGCCTGAGCCCTGTTCCCCAAACACTGCCACAGGGGCTTCTCCTTTGTGATGTCCCGGGAACCCTTCACCGGGGCAACGGTGAACGTCATTATGGCCTGAGGAGCGGCTAGTGCCTCGAGCGTGTGCACTGACCAGGCAGAAGCAACTCGTGCCTGGCTCTGGGAAGTCAGGCTGTGGCCCCTTTAATAAATGGCCGCGGCAGGTTTGGGGAGGCCTGAGAAAGGGGCGTGCGGGAGACAAAGCCAGATTCAAACTCATAGAATTCCTGTCCTCAGGGCCTCCACGAGCAAGCGGTCTTCTGCTTCGGCTCCTGCTCCTGCGGAAGAAGAGATTCAGGGCTGCCGATGGGCTCTCCTGACTCCGCCTCGGATGCTATTTTGGATCCCACCTCTGTAAGCGGGAATGGGATTACAATGGAGAGAGGCAGGAAGGACCTCGCTGGGGCACAGAGAGATCACTTGGGTCCCAAGGCGAGATCACCCTGCCACCAGGCAGGTACCCCTGTAGCAACCTCCTTTGCACCCAGTGAAATCCAATCGCTTTGGCTGGCTGCCTTTCAGCTGTGGCAGGCAAAAGATAAAGTGCTTGAAGGCACTTTTCCAAGGAGCAGAGTAGCCGGATGTCTTTCAAGAATGAGAGAGGAAGGGCAGGTGAATTGCGGTGGCCTTGTGGAGAGGGTAAAGGCCAGCCAGACAACCTCCAGTGGGACATGGAAACCGAGGGAGCGTCCCTGTACCACACGGGGATGAAGGCCAGAGCTCCAGAATCATGGCACCTGCGCAGTCATCCAGAAACAGCTTCGGAGGGGGAAACAACATGAAACGCATCCCCACGTGGTTTTCCCCTGCCAGACTGGAAAGTGTTCTCTGTCAAGACACTGAGCCAGACCAAGAAGCCTCTAGGCTTCTAAGAAATGGGGCAGACAGAGAAAGAGGGAGTACAGAGCCTAGGCCAGAGTCCAGGCCAAATACAGCACACTGCCACCTCCACGGGCATGGGGTGGTGATGGGGGGTGCCAAACGGTTGACTTGGCCAGAAAGGCCAGCGTTGGAGTGACAGAGATGCTTGCCACCTCACTGGGGCAAAAGTGATTTTTGGTCTTTCCCGTTTCACATCCACCTTCCTGATTTCACCCATTCTCCTAAATTCCCTGTTGTTTTAAACTCCTAAGTATTTACTGAATTTCTTTCTTTCTACCTGCACTGGTACTACCTAGCTATAAGGGCTAATTATTTTCCACTAGAAAACTGCAACATTGTTTCTCTTTGTTTAGAATGACCTTCCTCCAATCCAGCATCCACACCACCATTAAACTAACTGTGAAAACCAAATATGACCATACAGTGCTTCTGCTTTAAACATATGGGTAGCCACCTCTTGCCTGTAGAATGAAGTTTAAGCTTTCTAATGTGGTATATGAAGTCCTTTATTACATTAGATATTTTGTAAATATTTTATAATTAAATTGATGAATGAACAAAAGGACATATTGTACTTAGGAGGCATATTTGCAAAAAGATGCAACATATATGGATAATTAACTCAGAACTTTCCACCCATTTTACCCTCACCCCAACTAAAAAGCTTCTCTTTCGCTTCCGGGGGAAGGAGGTGAGACTGTGATATGAAATTCCTGCCCAAAGAGGGTCTTTACTCAGATAAAGTCAACTTTATACTTATTCTAGTGTTTTTCTAGAACTTCTTACACTCTTTATTCTCTTTAACTTTCTTCCCTCAGAACTTGACTCACGAAGGAGGTCCAAAAACAGGCCTAAACAACTATTATCCATTCATATCTCTCTAAGCACTCTTATGAATAAGATAAAGTGAAAAAAAGGGCATCTTGAATTTTTATGAAAAGAGAAAAATTAAGGTTGCTTTGTAATTTATAAATTTATAAATATACTTATGACAGGGCGTTTATACCCTGCTCTGTTAAAATAACATTTCACATGCTTATTTCCATTTGCAACCACACGCTCTGATAAACTAATCATAAAAAGTTGGTTATTATAATGTATTTCAACAAATCAAATACCACTGCTTTGTATTAGGCCCTTACACTTTACTGCATATGCGGAAATAAAACAGAAACATTAATATAAATTAAATGTGGTATTAAGGCAGGAAATATGCCCCAAAATATTATTCATTCCATTAGATTGGCATTTAGATTGTAGCGTCTCCATCATGGCTCTTCTCTGATCTAATAAATGCTGAAATGGGACAGACCCTTGTTTACTAAACAGCCCCTGGAAGGCTTTGTGCTGGTCATCTCAAAACATGTGCTTTCCCAACAGTAGTGCTGTCAGAATGGTAAATGGATATTTTATGTGTAATTCAGTGGATTTTGTTCAACTCTAATTTTATTGTTTTATTAACAAATAATATTTTGTGATCCAGTTCTATTTCACATGTGATCTTTTACGTTATCTTACATTTGGATGTTTACTAAAAAGAAAGACAATATGTAGAAGACCAACAATAAAAGTAAAGATTTAGTTTAGTAAATTTATTCATAAATGGCATAGAATTTTAACATTTAGAGGAGAATTAATTATGCCTTTGTTAAACTATGATTGTAAAAATGTAAGATATGTTGTAAGTTATGGATCATTATTTTAATAATGACAATTATTTGTTTTTAAGTGAGAAAAGCAAAATGAAACAAAATGGTCCATAAATCCATTTTAAAAATTAATAAATTTAAAACTAATACATTCATATGAAAGAGTATATATAATGAAATGTATATAATTTTAAAAGTATATAAGGAAAATGTAAAAATACTTCTCTCTCTTTCCACCAGGTTGTTGACCCTAGATATAACAACAGTTAATGTTTTTGAAACTCAGAAATAGCATTTCTCTAAAAGAAATATACACCCTTTTTAGTTTGATTTTTTTAATCTTTGCTATTGGCTTGTTAGCATATTTCTCTCTGTCTTACCCTGCTAATAGTTGCTCTAGGATTTATTATACAACTTTCATGTATTGCAGTCTACACTAAATAATATAAAAGCCACATATGTATATTTTCTTCACCATGTCATTTTTTGTTATTGTCATATGTTTTGTTTCTTCAAATGTTACGGAGTTTTATTCCTTTGTTTAAAATAATCAATTATCCATTAAAGAAATTAAAAGAGAAAAATGTCTTTTATATGTACCCACAGATTTAAAATTTCTCGTGTTATTCATTTCTTTGTATCAACCCAAATTTCCATCTGAAATCATTTATTCTTACCATCAAGTTAATAGTAGTGCAGGTTTGGTGGTGATTAGTTCTCTATGATTTTTGTCTAAAAAATATGTGTATCTCTGTATCTTCCTTCATTTTTGAGAGACACTTTTACTGAATACAGTTTTATGTTGGTAAATTTTTGCCTTCTTTCAATATGCTAAAGACATCCATTGTCTTCTGTCTTATGAAGTTTTTGGCAAGAAGTCATTTTTGACAAGAAGTTTATTTATCTGTATGTAACATTATTTCTTATCTGGCTGCTTTGAAGATTTTTTGGGGCAATTTTTTTTCAGCAATTTGATTATAAAGTTTTGTATGGTTTCTTCTGCTTGGGTCCATTGTGGTTTTATGACCTCAGGGTTTATAGTTTCCAATAAATGTTAAACAATTATAATTATTATTTCTTCAAGTATTTTTTCTATGCCCCCAATCAAATTATATAAGTTAAACAGATTGGTTTTATTCCACTGCTCACTTAATACTGTGCTTTTTTTTTTTTTTGCAGTCAACTTTGCTTAATATATCTATTTTGAATAGTTTCTATTGCTATGTCTTCAAATTCATTGATCTTTTCTGCAGTGTCTAATCTCTTGCTAATCCCATCTGTTATGGGTTGAATTATGTCAGCCCTAAAATTCATATGTTGAAGTCCAAACCCCTAGGTACCTCAGAATGTGGCTGTATTTCACAAGAACATCTTTAAAGAGGAAATTATGGTTAAATGAACTCACTGACCTCAGTCTGATATGACTGGTATTGTTATAAAAAAGATTAGGACACAGAGAGAAAACATGTAATGATACCAGAAGAAGACAGCCACGTACAAAACCAAGGAGAGAGAGGTTTCAGAATGAAACAACCCTGATGATACCTTATTATTAAAACTTCTAGACATAAGGATTATGACAAAATAAACTACCATTTAAAGTTGTTTCCATATCTTGGCTGCAATAAGAAGGGGAGTAAACATACCCCTTTGAGATAGTGATTTCATTTCCTTTGGATATATACCTAAGAGTAGAATTGCTGGGTCATATGGTAGTTCCATTTTTAGTTTTTTGAGGAGCCTCCATGCCATTTTCCATAATGACTGTGCCAAGTTACATTCCCACCAGGATTGCATTAAATCTGTAGATTACCTTGGGTAATATGGTCATTTGGCAATAATAATTTCTCTGTTCCATGAACTAGGGCTATATTGCCATTTATTTGTGTCTTCTTTAATTCCTTGCATTAATATTTTAGCTTTCAGTGTACAGATTATTCAACTCCCAGATTAAATTTACTCCTAAGTATGTCCATTCTTTTTTGATACTATTGTGTGTCAATAAATTGGATAATTTAGAAGAAATGAATAAATTTCTAGACACATATAACATACCAAGAATTAATCATAAAGAAATAGAAAATTTAAACAGATCAGTAGCGAGTAAGGAGACTAAATCAGCAATCAAAAACTTCACATCAAAAAAAAAATAAATAAAGCCCAAGATTTGATGGCTTTGCTAGTTAATTTGACCAAACAACTAAAGGAGAATTAACAATATTGTTTCTCAAACTTTTACTAAAAATTGAATGGGAAGGAACTCTTCCAAACTTATTTTTACAAAACCAGCATTATGCTAACACTAATGCCAGTCAAAGATATATGGAAAAGGAAAATTATAAGCCACTAACCCTCCTGAAAATAGATGCAGAAAGTCTTCAACAAAATGCTAGCAAACCAAATTCAATAGCACATTAAAAGAATCATACAATATGATCAAGTGGGATTTATTCCTGGGATGCAAAAGTGTTTTAACATAGGCAAATCAATAAAGGTGATATATCACATTAACAGTCTGAAGGACAAGAATCCTATGATCATCTCAATAGCTGCAGAAAAAGTGTTTCACAAAATTCAACATGTTTTCATTATTATAAACTCTCACCAAATTAGGTATAGAAGTCAGGTACCTCACCACAATAAAGGCCACACATGACAAGCCCACAGCTGGCATAATATTTAATGGTGAAAAGGCAAAAGAATGATAGCTACAGCAAAGAATCTGCTTAATTCATTTGCAAATGTGTCTGAGGAAAACAATATTTGGATTACAGGAAAAAGAAAAGTGTAAGACCCCCACTCATGCATATTTTTATATAAGGTCAATCTGCCAAAAAAAAAAAAATCTGAACAACAATCAGCCTTAATAAATAATACTGAAGAGCAGAATGAATATAAGTCTCTCAAAGATAGTAATTATAGTCTCCTTAGAAAAAGATCACGTCTCTTTGGATCATCATTATATACCTAGAGCTTAGCACACAAGATGTTCTAAAAGTATTAAATGTTGAGTGACCAAGAATTAAGGGAAAGGATGATATAAGCAGCCAACTGAAAGGATGACAAGTGAAAGATCAGATCACTACACATTATACATCTTGAAACCTCACCATGTACCCCTGAATATGTACAATTATTATTTGTCAATTAAAAAATAATTTTTTAAAAAATTACACAGTAAAAAGCAGACAATGTTTTTAATAATTATCATCATCATCACCATTATTTTACTGGTTAAATGAAATGTAGTATCCTGGATTGGATCCAAGAAAAGAAAAAGGACCTTAGTGGAAACACTGATGAAATCTAAATAAAACTTGCAGTTTGATTAAAAAATAGTAATTGATAAATTATGGATTTGGAGTCTGGTTCTTTGGAAACATTGATGAAGAAAGGACAGAAGTGAGATCTAAATGCCTCTAATGGATGTTTTAGAGTCTGAAGAAGCAGTTTCAATCAGGCAAGAATTGAAACCCAATCCTGTGATGGAGCTTGGGACTGGACCACCATGGATTCTGAATGGTGAAATTTCAGAGGCCCAGTGGGACCTCAGCTTTTGTGGAGGCCTCAGACATAAGAATATATTTGGGAAAAGCTTATAATATTGGTCCTTTGACAACAGTTCTGGATTCTAACAAATGCAAGCGTGAAAGTACTGTGAGTATAACAGTGCTAGGAGACTCCAGGGTTTGTAGATGAGGGAAATAAAAATGACACCTATAGGCCTGTGGATGGTGGAACATTGATGTTGCTCCCTGGATACTCCAAAGCCATGGTTGTCACATTTGCTTTGTATCAGAATCACAGGGGAGCTTTCCAAAAAATGCAAAGCCCTGAGATTCTAATTGAATTAGAACAAGATTCAGGCATCTATAATACTTGAACTTTCTCGTATTATTCTAATGTGCAGCCAAGGATTGAGACTGACTTAAACCAAAGACCAAGGAGGCTTTAGGTTAGGTGCACTGGTGAATCTTTAGAAATGTATTGCAGGTTATAAAGTCGGCGGCTGGACCTGAGAGCTCTGGAAGAAGAATCTATGGTTATGAGGTAAGAACACTTGGAAAGTAGAGGATGAGTCAAGGAGAAGATCAGTCATTGGGCATACTTCCTTAAATTATATTTCAAGTACTGGAGTTTATCCCTTACAAGCTAGTAGATTTTGTGGAAAAAGTCAAGAATCTGCAGTCAGATACCATGTACTTCAGTTCAGCCTTATACCCTTACAAACTGCCTGACTTTAATAGATTATTCCACCTTTCTCAAACTCATTTTTGTCATCTGCAAAGTGGGAATAATAATTTTTAAAACTGAGGAGTCACTGGGAATGGAGGAATTACAGAATGTCTGTATTGATGTCACTTATTATTAAATCCTGAAAGGCCTCTGAGCTGAAGTCATTGTCATTTTGGGAACTTTGTCCACAAACTCAGTTCCAAAATAAGAGTAGAGAATGACAAGAAGTATAGTGATGATAAGAAAGAAGAAACAAAGGAATATGAAGGCAGGTATCTGAGGTCTCCATAATTCAGGGTTGAGGAGCTAGATAGGAGAGAAAAGTAGAGTTTAGGTCCAATGAGGGTTTCAGGCTGAGAATGATAATATGATTTTCTCTGAGGTAGTTCAAAGATTAGATAAATAAAAGCTGTACTTCAGAGACTAAAATAACCGAGTTCACTGGAAAGCTGGGCTTTTTTCTATCTGTGAAGTGCCTTGAGGGACCACCCTTCCCACTTCCTCTCCACTTGTACACAAAGATCCACATTCACAAATGAAGACCCTATGTTGGCCGATGTAAAAAGGCAAAGGAACCATCCTTTTCACTGTAGCTTCAAATGAAGGAATTTTCTTTCCTAAAAAGAATGATCAATAATTGAAATGGAAATAAGAATTACCAAAAATAAAGTAACCTTGCCTAAATGCCCAGAAAGCAGAGGACTAAAGCAGTTCATGTTTTCCCAAAGATCCCACTGCTACCTTGGCTACTGTAAAACAGGACATTGTGTGTGTGTGAAATTGAAAATAAAAACAAGCATTCTGTAAAAACATATTATGGTCTATTCATCTTCAGACATCTAGTTGGCACTGAAACATGCGGTTGAAATTAATTTGACCTTCCATCTGTGAAATTATTGTTTTCCATGGGCTTGGTCATATGATTATTAAGTGGTGGTTTTCGTTTCATCATTTCCTTTATTACAGTTTAATATCAGTGTTTTATTAACTATGTAGAAGGTAGGATTGAGGACTATAACCACATTAATCATATTTCTACTATAAGAAAGTATTTAATGAGCTTCCCATAAAACACTACCTTGAGGAAATGTCACTATTAAAATTGTACAGCTGCTTCGAATACATAAAATTTTTCATCAAAAAACAAAAAGAGATACACTTTGAGTGTTGTTGTTGAGGCGGGCATTGTTATGATGGGTTCTCTGTGGCCCTCCCTCCCCCACCTCTTCCTGTCCAGGCGTTGCTTATTGCTGGCGCTGCATGGTCAAATAACTCCATATCTACTTCAGTAGATGGAAAAGAATGTATGAAATGAAAACTCATTCTGTGACCATATTGGCATCTTTAAAGGCCTGCTGATTTATGTTCTGCCTTCGACTTTTTTACCCTTCAAGCCCTTGAGCTTAAAAATATTAAATGAAGGTAGTTTTCTGTATTCTACCTTAACAACCTTCTGTGAGAGGTAAGACATTTCAAGAAAATATCCTAATATACATTATCTTCCCCTTCACTTAGCTAGAGGAAAAGATATAAAACAAATTTAAAGGAAAGAACAACAAGAAAAATAATACCATTTAAGCGAATGTCAGAGGGAATATCAGTTTAGCCTTCTGAAACAGACACCACTGCAGCTACTCCACGTGTAGGGTCAGTACAGACTCCGAGAGCTAGCTGTGATGCTGGTGCTCCGACAGAGTTTTCTCAGACTCTGGTGAAAACCTGCCAAATACCTCAGACTTGAGGCATACCAATAACATGCATCTAATTATTATAGGAATTTTAAAGTTATTTACTCAGTAAGCTTGAAAATAGCAAAGGATGAATTCAGCTCTTACTTGGCTCTCTTTTAAAATGACACTCAGGAAATTCTTTCCTGTTCTTATATTTGCAGTTTATTTCCTGAGTATCTGTGTGACACATCTTGAGATTACAGAACCACCACAAATTTTATCCTCTTCTTTTAAACAAATATTGATTTTACTGGTCCTTCTGAGCTCAAATATTTTG
The DNA here is from genome assembly GCA_004027715.1 of Plecturocebus donacophilus. Classification (NCBI taxonomy): domain Eukaryota; kingdom Metazoa; phylum Chordata; class Mammalia; order Primates; family Pitheciidae; genus Plecturocebus; species Plecturocebus donacophilus. The sequence goes on from PVKP010002035.1 coordinate 97,548, forward strand.
GATGGGATGGAAATGAATGTCATGTTTCTTTTTAGAGCTATAAGTACTTAATGATGAGATTCCCTCAGGTGGTATGGCACCAGCCAAAGAGTCAGTCATGAATTTTGGAAGGTGTGGTCCAGACAAAGAGAACAGCTTCTTTGGTTTTTAAGCTCTTGCTGGAAAACCAAGGCTAAAACCTGGTGATGTAGCATTTAGTATGAGAGTCTTATTTCCAGCTGAAGAGTCAGTCCATCCCAAGTGACCTACGCTCAAACTATTTTACCTAGGACAAGCTGAATCAAAGGAGCTTGGGTTCCATTGCAAAGGTTCTGTGTAAAATTCCCTTTGTGCAGAGTCACTGAGCATAAGAGCCAGTTAGCTCAGAATTAGAGCAAACTTCCCTGGGACCTCCCAGGTGTAGAGTAAGTTCTTCTGGGAAACCTGTACCACCACTCCACTCCACTGTGTGTAACCTGTAGAGGCTATGAAAAGGGAGGATATGCATTTCTTAGGAGTCAGCTTGGAATTGCTAAAACGAACCCCTTCTTGTGGGTTTTGTCATTGATTCTGTTTATGCGAAGGATTACATTTATTGATTTGTGTATGTTGAATCAGACTTGTATACCAGGGATGAAGCTGACTTGATTGTGCTGGATAAGCTTTTTGATGTGCTGCTGGACTCGGTTTGCCAGTATTTTATTGAGGATTTTCACATTGATGTTCATCAGGGATATTGGCCTGCAAATTTCTTTTTTGTGTGTGTCTCTGCCAGGTTTTGGTATCCGGATGATGCTGGCCTCAATGAGTTAGGGAGGAGTCTCTCTTTTTCTATTGTTTGAAATAGTTTCAGAAGGAATAGTACCAGCTCCTCTTTGTACCTCTGGTAGAATTCGGCTGTGGATCTGTCTGGTCCTGAGCTTTTTTTGGTTGGTAGGCTATCATTGCTGCCGCAATTTTAGAACTCATTATTGTTCTATTCAGGGATTCAACTTCTTCCTGGTTTAGTCTTGGGAGGGCGTACGTGTCCAGGAATTTATCCATTTCTTTTATAGTTTCTAGCTTATTTGCATAGAGGTGTTTATAGTATTTTCTGACGGTACTTTGTGTTTCTGTGGGATCAGTGGTAATATCCCCCTTTATCATTTTTTATTGTGTCTATTTGATTCTTCTCTCTTTTATACTTTATTTGTCTGGCTAGTGGTCTATTTTGTTAATCTTTTCAAAAAAGCTCCTGGATAGATGCAGAAAAGACCTTCAATAAATTTAACACCCCTTAGGCTAAAAACTCTCAATAAACTAGGTACTGATGTAACATATCTCAAAACAAATAGAGCTATTTATGCAAACCCACAGCCAATATCATACTGAATGGGCAAAAGCTGGAAGCATTCTCTTTGAAAACCAGCAGAAGACAAAGATGCCCTCTCTCACCACTCCTATTCAACGTAGTATTAGAAGCTCTGGCCAGGGCATTGGGCAAAAGAAAGAAATAAAAGATATTCACATAGAAAGAGAGGACATCAAATTGTCTCTTTTGGAAATTACGTGATTGTATATTTAGAAAACCCCATCATCTCAGCCCAAAATCTCCTTAAGCTGATTAGCAACTTCAGCAAAGTCTCAGGATACAAAATCAATGTGCAAAAATCACAAGCATTCCTATACACCAATAATAGACAAACAGAAAACCAAATCTCACTACTGGCTATATACTCAAAGGTTCATAAATCATTCTACTACAAAGACACATGCACACATATGTTTACTGTAGTACTATTCACAACAGCAAAGACTTGGAACCAACCCAAATGCCCATCAATGATAGACTGGAAAAAAAAATGTGGCCATGTATACACCATGGAATACTATGCACCCATAAAATAGCATGAGTTTATGTCCTTTGCAGAGACATGGATGAAGTTGGAAACTATCATTCTCGGCAAACTAACACAGGAACAGAAAAGCAGATACTGCATGTTCTCACTCATAAGTGGGAGTTGAGCAGTGAGAACACATGGACACAGGGAGGGGAATATCAAACACTGGGGTCTGTCGGGTGGTGGAGGGCTAGGGGAGGAATAGCATCACCTAATGTAGATGATGGGTTGATGGGTGCAGGAAACCACTATAGCACGTGTATACCTGTGTAACAAACCTGCACGTTCTGCACATGTATCCCAGAACTTAAAGTATAAAAACAAAAATCAAGCAAACAAACAAAAACTAACCCCTTCTGTTTGGAGATGAAGCATAATGGAAATGCTGAAATAGAAATAGGGACAGAAAGAAGAAAAAATGAAACTGAGCTAAATAAAAATATTCCAATGCCAAGTGGGAGAAAAAGACTCAAACCTTGCCTGGCCAAGCAATCATTGGAAGGATGTGCAATATTGTGGAGTAGCAAATATAGTGGTAAAAGAGAAATACCTAATGTAGATGATGGGGCGATGGATGCAGCAAACTACCACCAGGGCAAGTGTATACCTATGTAACAAACCTGCATGGTCTGCACATGTACCCCAGAACTTCAAGTATAATAAATAAATTTTTAAAAAAGGAAGTCACATGGAGTTCTCATGTGACCTTGAGATCAGTTTGATCATGGAGAAATTAATTAGCTTCTCTGAATTTCATAATAATTTTCTTAATAATAACATTTATCAATGTTTCAGGCCTAACAGAAAATGTTTTCATATTTGTTTTCCCTTGTAGTCATGTCTATCATGCCATGGAATGAGGATGAGGAAAAGGAGAAGAAACATTCAGCTAATACTTTATGTCAAGTTCTAAGTGCTATAAATATATTCATTCAATTTTTCAACAACCCTATGAGGTAGCTAGCAGTATTAAGCCCATTTTATAGATGAGACATCAACGTCAAAGAGGTTATATAATATGCATGATGACCCTCTATCAGTAAGTTTTGAAGACAGAATTCAAACTGGGTCAGCCTAGTTTTGGCTTTTAATACCAGATGTATAATTATTGCCATTTTCACAGGACAATAATGAAAATATGATGACAAAAAATCACTACAAAAATAATTATGCAGTGATTGAATTATATTTCCTGAGACTCCAAACTGCTTTCCTCTTGTAAGCAAGGCAATGTTGAGAACTAGATGAACTGATGTCAGCGAATCCATATAGGAGTGGCATTGAAGAACTATGCACCTTCTTAAAGTACTTCACATTACTCAGAACTCCGGGGGAAGTCACTTCCAAGTGAAGAAAAAATGTGGGCATTATGGTTATTATTCTTATTATTCATTGAGTAAACTGAATTCACACAAATATAAAGAATGGAGTACACAAATATAACATAGTTGAACCTTGTTGGTAGTAAAATAGTGTAATGTTCTATGAACATCTTTTCAACCAACTTCAATCCAGAATTATTCTCCCATTACAGTAGCTGGAGGATTCCACTTGTGGGGGTCATTAGGATGCTTCCAAAATACTCTGGCTCTCTCTTTCTTATCACATAATAGGATTGTTTTTCCCTACCCCTTGAAGTTAGGTATGGCCATGTGACTTACGTTACCCAATGAAGTATGAGCATAAGTGACATGTGTCATTTCTAGACAGAAGTTTTAAGCGCTGGTGTGATTCTCCAGCTGTCTCTTTTCTCTACAATGTGGGTACCAGCAATATTTCACAGGAAGGTGCTGTATAAGCCCAAGACCCAAGTAAGGAGACATGGAACAGTGTCCTCTGCTGACTTGCTTTTGATGTCTAGTGTGTATGAGAAATTCCTCTGCTGGGAACACTGTGGACCCCTCGGTGGTGACTGAGCAACCCCAAGCTTCTGGAAGAACTGGCAAAACCCAAGCTATCTGAAATAACAAGAAGAAATTGTTGTTGGTTTTTAACCTGTAAATTCTCTTAGAATTTGGTTTCCCCAAAATGAGTTATTTGCTTTGTGATGCTTGTTAATTCTCTATCAATTATATTTGAGAAAATGAAGAATAATGTGAAAAGCTGAGCTGTAACTTACAACTTTGACTCTGCTGAAGCTATAACTTGTAACTTTGACTCTGCTGAGCTGTTCTTGTAAAAACAGGAACCCTGTGTAAGAGACTAACCACTTAGCCTGATTGCCGGAGAGAGATGACAGCACATAATAAGCTTCTCATTGCAGAGAGCCAATGAATGGACATGTAGGCTGATTACTTAGATTCCTTTCCCAGGAAAGGCATATTGATTGTGGCCCTGGAAAGGCAATGATACCCTTATGGAGAGCCTATAAACAGACGCATGATGGGTGTCTGTTGTGAGGGCAACTCTGTGGTTGAGATAAGGATGTAAAAGTCTCTCTTCTCCCTTGGCTCCTCCAGGCCTGCGTGGAGGCCCCTCCTCTTGCAGTTTTGTGGTCAGGCTGGTTGTCCTGTGTCAGACCCTTTTCTTCCTGCAGCTGTGAGCCCACTGTTTTTCTTGCTGATGATTATAAGTTTATGTTTAACCTCTATTCTTGCTAAGGTTTATGGTTTCTATACTGACATTTGATCTCTCTGCATCAGTTTTGCAAATGTATTCTTTTTGTATGATCATCACTACAGTGTTGAGTAACCTCAGTCACCCTCCCATATGGAAAGAGCCTAATAAAAAAAACTGAGGTCTTCAGGGAAAGTTTAGACACCCACAGAGCCACATTATGTGGTGTCTCCCCTGGACCCAGCTTTAAGGAAAACTGTTTGTCTTTTTTTCTTTTTCACCAACCACTCAATCACTTTGAGAGATCTTGAATCCACATTGATATATGGGGCACTGGTCTTCCAATATTCATCTTTTGCTGTATTAAGTCACTGAGACTAGGAGACTGTTCTAAATTTCAATCAGGGGACTATTCCATCCTTACTGATATACAAGCTTATCACTGTATTTGTCAGTGTCAGTACAAGAACAAAAGACAACCATACATATTCTTTTAGTAGGAACATTATTAACAAAGTGGACTAGGTGCTACAAAATCACTGGGAAGCTTGAAGGGGAGGTCAGAGGGTGACAAACTGTAGCCTGAGGATCAAACACATACCTGCTGTTTTTGTAAATAAAATTTGATTGGGACATAGCCATATCTATTTATTTATGTATTTTCCATAGCTATTTTTAAACTATCACAGAGTTGAGTAATTGCAGCAAAGATTGAATGGCCCACAAAGCCTAAAATATTTACTATCAGCCCTTTAAAGTAAAAGTTTTCCTATTGCTGGTTTAGGGTAAGCTTCCTGGAATGGCTTTTAACAGCATTCAGAACCAACCAACTTAGGAAGCTATTACCTGTAAGGCTACCACTGGAGCTTTGCCAGAAGAAAGAAGGCAATTCTGCCCCCAATATATATCTATCCCTCAACAGAGAGAAGGCTGGAGAACAGACACTGGAGAGCTGCTGCATAAAAACTGCACATTTCCAGAACACTGCATGAAAAAGATGCAAAAAGACAGCCTCTGCCTCACTCCTGCCTCCAAAATCTTGTGCAGGTGAACCTAATTGGTAGAATCTAGTTCTCATCCAGAAATGTAGCTTTGGGGCTGCAAAGAAAGAAGCATAAAGTATTTAGTTCTCCAACTTTTTATCTAAAAGTGCAGTGAAAGGGGAATTGAATTAACCAACTCAGAGTATTTGGCTTACAGTTACCGTTTTATTGTTCTCAGATTTCTGGGATGGTCCATCCTCTTTATGATTTCCCATGAATCCCTGTAATACATACTTTTACATTTAGGCTCCTATGAGTGCATTCCTTGCAAATCATTAGAGAAGAACTTGAAATTGAGCTACCAAAAATGTGTATACTGTCTCAACTTTATAAAAAGACACATAGATTTATATGTTACCTATTCATTTATGTACTAGTCACAGAGGAGTTACCAAATGACAAGTGGTTAGTAAATGTATGTTACTAAATAGTCAAAAACCTTCCCAGTCTATCCATCTCCCTCTACATCAAATAAAATTATTTTCATTTGAGTTTCAAGAACTGTCATAATCTGATCCTATTCTATTTAGTCACATACCCATCAACTCTTAAGTCAGGTTCCCTGTCTCTGCTCAGAATGATCTGGCTACATACTGTCCCATAAGTTCACCATGTTAACACCTACCTCTGTGCCTTCCCAATGTCATCCTCCCTTTCTCCTTTTCCACCCAGAAAATCAAAGTTGTTTAGAGCCAACTTCTCAAAGCAGCTGTCTACACTTATTGTCTCAATTCCACCCTGACATCAACTCCATTAGTCCAGGGACAGCAAAATTATGGATGTCATCAATTTAGTGGCCATCTGGTCCTCATATTACTTGCCCTGTCAGCCATATTTGAAACTATTACTTGCTCCTTTCTTGTTAAAATACTCTTGGTCCTTAGTTTCTGTGACAACACCCTTGCCCAGCGTTTGTGACAACATCCGTCCCCTTCCCCTCTCTACTGGCAGCTTGTTATCTTCCACCCAGGAGCTAAGTCAGATGTTTCTTCAATCATCTGACCTAGGCTATTCATTCTCTGTGTTTTCTTTCTAAATAAGTTGGTACAAACACACAGAATCAATTGCTGTTCTCACACTGATGATTTATTTTGGTTTATGGTCTAGTATGAAGAAAGATAATCTCTCACTCCTTTTGTTTCTTTTCTTATAGATTCCCATGAGTGCAACACACCTAGTTTCTCTATAACCTTTCTTGTTCATCCCCAAGAGAGAAGGAATTATTTGTCAAATGCTAATTTTGAGAAGAATAAACTAAAAATGCCTGAATAATTACTTTCTTTTTTCTCTTTAGAAACCAGGCACAAAGAGCATGCATTCTGTTCCCTTCCTCCCTTTGCAAATTTCCAGGCATGGGGTCCACTCATGTTTGATTCAGCACTGCCTGTGACAGAATAGGTAAGTCTGTCTATTTGTGGGGTTCACTATTAATAAACAGAGTGCCTGCAGTTAAAAGCCATGTTGATCAATATCAGTCTTAGCAGTAATAAAAGCAGTTTAGCTCTCCATCTTCTCTCTTGATTTATGTCTTACTAAACTTGAAATTGAATAGAGAAAGTACCACTCTATAATGGGCCCACGTAAAACAACTCTGAAAGAATTGAGTTCCCATTTTCAGAGCAACCACTTCACTCACTTCAAAAATTTTTATTGAACATGTACTATGTCCGGACACTCTACTATGTACTGAGAATACATAGCGGGTATTGTCAATGGACAGAACAGCTAGCTTCACTTCCTTATTCATTTATTTTTTGGTGGACAATTATACATTGAACATCTGCTCTATGTGCTTGATATGCATCGCTTAAAGCAAACAAACAGAAAATGAGATATATGCCTTGTGGAACTTTGTTTTATTAGGGGAAGATAGACAACAAATATAATAAATAAACAAATTACATAATATGTTAGAAGGTGTTCATACTACAAAAAAAGGGGAAAAGGAAACAGTAGAGAAGGGTAGGGAATAAGGAGAGTTGAGACAGTATTATGATTTGTAATAGGTTAATCAAGGTAAGTCTCATCGAGTGGTTGAGCAAAAAAGTGGAAGAACGTGAGGAGTTAGCTTTGTAAGCATCTGGGTAAACTATTTAGACAAAGAGAACAGCCAGTGTGAAGGCCCTTAGGCAAGACCATGTTTGGTGTGCCTGTAAGGGAACAGTAAGGAGGAAATGTGTGGTAGGAGTAGAAAGAACCAAGAGGCGAAATAGAGGCGATGAGGGTAGACATAAACCCTAGGGCCAGAGCATGTAGTGCCTTGTAGGCCATTGTCAGGATTTTGATATTTAATGGAATCCCTCTGGCTCCTGTATTAAGAAGAATGACTCACTGGGAGTAAGGATAAAATCCCAGACACCAGTTAGGTGACTTTTGCTGAAAGTATAGTGACTTAGACCAGGCTAGTAGCAGTAGAGGTGGCAGAAAATAGTCAGAGTGTGGATATAGTTTGAAGGCAAAGCCAGCAAAATTTTCTAAACAACTGGATCTGAGATGTTAGAGAAAGAAAAAAGCCACCGATGAAACCAAAGCTGCTTTTGCTTTTGCCTTTTAACTTTTGGTGTTCCATTTTACTTTCTCTTTTAGCTTTTTCATTAGACCACTTTGTATTAATTATTGTTTTACTTGTTTCTTTTGGGATTACAATATGCATTATTTACTAATCACAATGTATTTAAAATTACTGTTCTACCACTTCACGTGAAATGGAACAATTTTTCCACAGTATAATTCCAACTTCCATCCTATGTGCTACTGATGTCACATATTTTACTTGTACCTAACTTGTAAATAACACAAGAAAATATTTTTATTTTTGCTTTAAACTGTTGTCTATTTTTAAAATTTCAAGAAGAAAAATATAAATAGTTGCTTATATTTACCCATAATAGTTATCATTCCTCAAACTCTTCATTCCTGTCTGCAGATCTGAATTTCCATCTTACATTATTTTCATTCCACCTGAAGAACTTCCTTTAGTGTTTCTTGTAATACTAGTCTGCTGGCAACAAATTTTGCAAGCTTTCCTTTATCTAAAATTGTCTTTATTTCATCCCCATTTTAAAAGATGTTTTCATGAAATACAGACTCTGAGATGATAATATTTTTTTTCTTTCAGCTTTATAAGGGTCTTTCTATCATTGTTCTTCTGTATGTAAAGTCTTTTTTCCTCTGGCTATTTTTGTGATTTTCTCTTTACTTTTAGTTTTCAGCAGTTTGTATGACTGTGATGTGTATCAGTGTTGCTGTCTTTGTGTGTTTCCTGCTTGGGGTTTGCTGAGTTTCTTGCATCTGTAGGTTAATTTAGAAAATTTTGGTACATACTGCTTTTTAATATTGTTCAGTCTCATTTTTTCTCTCCTCTCCTTCTAGAAATCCAGTTACATGTATATTATACTTACTGATATTGTTCAATAGGTCACTAAGGCTCCATTCCTTTTTTATTTCCTTTCTTTTGGTTCAATCATTTTCCCCCTCTCTTCTATGTCATTTTGTGATCTCCTAAAAGTTCTTACTGAAAATGTATCCATATATGTATGTGTACATATATATATATACATATATATATATATATATATATATATATATATATATATCATTCTTAACAATCTATCCCAATGGTCAGACATACCCTAGTTTTCATGGTGGTGGAAGAAAGACATCTAAGAAAAGCAACTAGAAATTTGTATAGCTGCTTTTGGAAGAAGATAATTATCTTTCTCTGCCAACAGTGAACCAACTAAAAGTCTAGCGTGAACATTTGGCAAATATGTGAAACCTTGTTGCCATGGATTTGGAGGATGCTTCATATAGCAAATTGAAAGACACTTCTCTGTGTTGGGTATTCTGTTCAAAATGTGGCTCAATTAGTTATAGCACAGCATTCAATGATATTTTACTTATTTTGCCAAGATTTAAAGCAAATAGTGGTTAATTTGTATTTTATTATTATAGTTATAAAATACTCAAAATATTTCCAGTGGGCACATTTTGATAAATAAAACAACTAACATTCATTAGAAAGAAAAATATTTACTTCCTACCCTTAACCACCTCCTTTCACTCTCCCAAATTGCTTATGAAGGGAGTTTTTGTTGCTGCTCGTTGCAGTGATCCAGGCTTGCTGCCTAATTCTCTTTTCTATTTCTCACTTGACTCTCAATCACAGTGCCTAAATAGGTGCTTAAAAACAAAATCAAAGCCCCAGTGTTTTGGGTACATTACAGAGTGGATACGTGCTCTAAATGAGAGAGAGCTTCTCTGAACATTATTTATCAAAAAGGCCCTGAAGATGTCATCTTGGATTTTATCTGTTTTAAGCAAAGTGTTAATCTGTTGCTAATTTCACAAGACAGAATTGCAGAAAATAAGGATATACAGGGGATTAGAAAAAAACAGTGAAAATCTTCCCTAAAGTGAATATAGGAATCATGCTGTTAATTCATCATTGAATAATTATTGCAAATCCCAAGTAGTAAGTTGACAGGGTGGATGTTGTGGGAGACCCACTGAACTATATGCCACTAAGGGAAGAAAAGAAGACATAAAAGTCAGAGTTCTTGGCTTAATATTCTCAGGATCTACTAAGGTAGACAAGACATATGCAAACCCACCCAAGGACACGAGACAAAGCTATGTAAAAAATCAAAAATAGGAAAAAAAAAAGCTGGAAAAAATAGACCAAATTCTAGAATGATTTGTTTTGGAGCATTTGTATTGTAATATTAATAAAGTTGAATAAAACTAGAACTCCAGAGCAATAAAACACGCTGTGGGCTAAACTGTGAGGCATAGGGATTTAAGGGAAGAAATTCATTCATTTATTAGTTCTCTCAATAAATATTGCATTGAGTATCTATTACACATCTACTGTGGTTAAAAAGCAGTACAAGAGAATTGTTCTTGGTACTCATGGAGCTTATTATGGTCTGGTGGGTACGAACTGATATTGGCTAATTAACCACAATAAACGAATGTGAGTTCCCCTTCCTCCCTTGAGTCCAGGACAAAAATCTCTTTTTTTTTCCCTCTCACCTTTCTGATCACTCATTTTCAATCTCCTTTCCTAGTTTATCCTTTCATTCCTGGGCTTCTAAAGGTGAAATGCCAAAGACTCCATCCTTGAGCCTCTTTTCTTTCCTTTTTAAAAAATCTATGGTTAGTTCCTGGGTTGAGTTGTGTTCCCTCAAAATTCACATGTTGAATTTCTAACCCCTTGTACCTCAGAATGTGACCTTATTTGAAAAGAAGATTGGTGTAGATGTCATCAGTTAAAATTAGGCTATATTGGAGTAGAGTGGACCCCTAATCCAATATAAATGGTATCCTTTTAAAAGGGGAGATTTGGACACAGACAAACACACAAGGAGAACATCATGTGAACCTGAAGGCAGAGACTAGGATGATGCATCTCTAAGCCAAAGAACTCCAAAGATTGCCAGCAAACACCAGAAGCTAGAAGAAAGGCATAAAACAGATACTTGATTCTCCCTAATAGCCTGCAAAGAACCAATCCTTCTGACACCTTCATCTCCAGCTTCTAGCCTCCAGAACTGTAGAATTGTGAGACAACGAATTTCTGGTCTTTGAGCCTCCCAGGTTGTGGTACTTTCTTATGACAACGCTGTCAAACTAATACAGTACCTAAGTAATCACATTTTGTCTCTGTTTTAAATTACAGCTCTAGGCCAGAATCTCCCACATTTACATCTTTTATAAGAATTTCCTTTCATCTTCCAGATTCATGTATGCAACCACCTACTTATATTTCCACTTAGATATCTTAAAAACATCTCAAACTCAACATGTCCAAAATTGAACTCTTGACCTTTTACCGTAAAACCTGTTCACTCATAGCCTTTTCTGTCTTATTAAATGGCAATTCTATTGTCTTGGTTTTCAGGTCAAAATCCTTGGTGGGTGTAATTCCTGGTTCCTTTCTTTTTCTTATATTCCATATTCAGCGTTCCAGGAAATTCTGTTGACTTCACCTTCAAAATACATCCAAAATATATTATTTCGTGCATTGCCTCTACTCTATTACCCAGATCTGAGCTAGCATCTCTCTCCCCTGGATTCCTCCAACAGCCACCTAACCTCCCTGCTTTTACTAGTAACCTTCTTAATCTATTCAATACAACAACTAAAATGATCCTTTTAAAATATAAGTTGCACCATGTTGATCCTCTGCTCAAAGCTTCCAATGGCTTCCCCTTTCCTTCTGTGGAGATATCAAAGCATTCACGATGGCCTATGCTGACAGTTTAACACACAGACCTTTTCTCCTCTGTCATATTCTCTTCCAGTACATTGATTGAACAACTTCAGACTTCTATCAAGTGTTTTGAGTTAAATTTAATTGTATCATTGAATTGCCATTTCTGTGAACCTCAGTTTCTTCACTTGGAAAATGAAGAAGTTTAAATAATCTATAAAGATCCTTTCAGCTGTAACACAATTTTTCATTAACAAGAATTCACTTCACTATGTATTATGGTGACACTGTGTTGAAGGAGTCCAAATGAAGCTACTATTTTGTCATTATAGAGTTGATCTAATCACCAAAGACACAGCACTAGGAAATTTAATCCCCAAAGTGAATTTTATTCAGTTTAGCTGACTACATTCAAACAAATTAGATAATTTGATAACCTCAGCCACTATGTAAGAAACTAGTAATCTTTAGACAAGGTACATGTTCAGAATGAGCTGATCCACATTTTACATGTTCAAGAGGATATATACACTTGTAAGAACACCTACATGTTACATATGTATACATGTGTAGATACATAGTTATCTATCACTATAATATTCTAAAGTCTGTCTAGCATGCTGCAGTATAAATACATCACTATAATATTTGTAAAGTGTCTCAGTATTTCCAGATCACATATGGTGATATATTTTCATGACACAATTGCCCCTTATCTCGAACTCCTACTAACCTCCCATCTCCAAGACCAAACCTTGAATACTATTGCCCCATGAAAAGCAAGGGCAGATATTTGATTTCTTTATTGGTAAAATAATAAATAAGCTTGAAAATCAAGCATGTAAAAAGAGAGTTTTTCTAACTTTAACTAGTATATTTAGTCAAGCATGCTCAGACCATAGACTTCCCATTATGAACAAGACAAAAAAAAGGTAGGTCAAGGGATTTGGTACCCTAAGGTAGAAGGAAAGAACCTTCTCCATACTTGACAATAGGATGTGTTTTAGATAAGGTAAGGGACACACTGAAAGCAGATGCTGCTCGCTTATGAGTCTGGAAAACATCATGATGGAGAATAGTTCTATACCCATATAATAGGCTACAGCATGGTAAAGAGGGTGGGGCAACTTGATGGACAGAGTGGAATGCAGTTGGTACTCCTGAAGAAGCCTCAGTTTCTCTGTGGCATTTTGATAAATCAAGAAAAGGTAGATCTCCTGTAAGGACAACCATATTCTCACATTTAAGCTAATAATCTGTGTTTTGCTGGCACTTTCTGTTACTGGCATCAGTTCAGAGACAAAATTCTCTGTGAAGCTCTCTTATGCTCACAAATCATCCACTCCTGTCCTTTCTCTCTGGCCCCTATACCAATGTTCTTATCTTTCTGAGATGCTTGAGGGAAAAGGCCACTTTGGCCAGAAACCAGCAAAGGGAATTCCAAGGGTGCTTTCTCCTGATGCTCCCAAAGTACCCAAACCTCAATATTTCAAAGCACTGAGCTACACATCACCATCCCCATCCTACTCACAAATCTCAAATGACTAAGATGTCACTATGTATGTGTCAAAGTCATGGTCAAATGGCAGAAACTGAAGCAATCATAGTTGGTATTCATTCTGGAATGTGCTAGGGGTGTGCTGGGATGACTAGGGTAATCACATCTCTCTGACTTCAATTCAGAAAGATAACAAGGAAAAGGTGAGTTGTGAGACAAAATTTTAAAGAAGATTGGAAGGCAAGAAGGAGTTAGAGCATTTCAGCCAGTGAGAATAAAATAGTGCAAGTTGGAGGTCATTTATCTGAGATATACAAAAGAAGTACATTTGTTTTACTGGAGCAGAAACTGCCAGGATGAGACATGGAAAAATTACAGAGTAAAAACTGATGGCAGCTGTGGAGGAATCATTTGATATAATTTCCTTAAGGCCAAAACTTTCCACCTCAAAAAAAAATAGTATTTCATACTTCAGAGGCAAAAATATAGCTAGTATTATCTTTCAACTGAGATTTTATGTAGAAGCATATTCACTTTTAAATATTTTTGCCTCAAAGAATTTTCTCCTTTGGGAGATAGCATTAGAGCTATGGTGATAATGAGACCACTCGACAACTGTAGCCACATTTGTAATGATTCAGCAGTACTTAGCTGAAGTACCATGACATCAGAAAACAAAACAAATCCTTTGGAGGAACAAGGAGCGGCCTCTATACTTAGCAACACTGTGCATGCATATATTATAGGAGGAAAAGCCTCCTGGGATAAGTGCTGAATAATAAGGAATTTGATTCATCTTTGCTAAAAATTCTCAAAAAGAAGCCAAGTTTGACTTTCTGACTATGGCCGCAAGTAATTAGGTCAGGTAAATTCCAAGTATTGGAAATATGTATGTGTGCATAGCATTTATGATATATGTTCTGTGTATATGCAAACACAACATGCATACTATACACACATATTTGTGGGAGCCACTTATGGGAACTCACTTTTATTTGAGAATTTATCTTAGATAGTAGCCACCTCATTGACTCTAGATCAATCAACTTTTATTGAAAAATCTATGTATTATTTGTGCTACATGGGATGGAAACACTACCTCAGACCCTCAGAGAGCTTTCATCTATCTTGCCTTAGAGCAGAAAGGGCAGTAGGAGAAAGGATGAAGCTTGGACCTCGCACATGTCCAGATAACTGTGCAGCCCAAGGTGCAGAAGGCTTGACAAGACCTAGCACGCTGCAGGCAATAGTGAGCACTTTATCACGAAGAGGTTATGAGCTTCCAACAGGTAGACACTTTTACTGCTAAGAAATCCAAGGAAGAAACACTTGTGGTTTACCTTCAGTGGTGAACGTTTATTCCAAGAACAGAACAAGACAAGGTCATGTGAAAGTTACCCCATCAGCCTGATAATCACGCTAAGATTCAGATTTACAGGCCATTCCGAAATCTCATAGTCACCCAGAAAATGTGTTCCACATCTTCTACCAGGGACTCTTGCAGAAGTTACACATTTCAAAATAAAAAAGGATAATGTGCCATCATTCTCTCTAGTGCACCCATTGCGTAGAATTTACTCCAACTCGCTTTAGAGACCCCTGAACCCCTCATGTGCACCCTTTGTACTTATCTCATGCTCATGTCTCTAAATTGTTTCTGGCTATTGGACAAGAGTTACTTCCACTAAAAATCCACACTGTGAGCCCTACAGTAGCCTCCAAAAATAACAGTTTCTTGTCACTTTCACTTTCAAACTTGCATAAAAATAAGTCTTTGAGGCACCATAGACTCTACCAGCCTTCAATGGAAGAACTGTAAGTTCCAGCAGCAAGAGTCAATATCTATTCATGGGAGACCTCCTCAGTCAAGAAAACCAAAGGGAAAAGGTATCACCTGTCATGAATGAAAGTAGAAGCACAATTTTAGAAAGTGAAATGACAAAGCACAGGTCATTAGTGGGGCACCAGAGCTGGGTCAGGTTGCAAATGAATGATATCATGGTCAAGGTGGAGCTAAATTCATCAAAATTAAAAATTTAGCCGAAGAACAAGATGAATTGTTCTTCATGTTCATCTTCATCAAAGAACAAGATGAATTTAGCTAAATTCATGAAAAAAAAATAGCTGAAGAATAAGATGATAAAAGCAAAAGATAAAAGTTCAAAGAAGTCAAATGAAGACAGCGTAAACAGGTGAAAGGCTAAATGACAGTATAGGCAATAAATCACGATGCATGGTGCCAAGGCAGTGCTAGTGTTCTTGAGGCCTCCTTCAGTCACTGCCACTGCCATCACCCCAGGAGCCAAAGGAGATATCTGGACTCAGTCTTAAATGAATAGGCATCATCAGGAAGTGGGAGAGAGGGGTGTGGGGTTGGGAGAATCAATGTGACTACACCATAGGGCGGCTGTAGGGAAGGAGCAAAGATAAACCTTGTGTAAAGAAACAAAAGATGAGTGCAGACACACCATCAGAATGAATTTTAATAAAGTTTGTCTCACTACATGAGGCCTCAATGAGAAACTGTCATTTTATGCCCACATTTATCTGAATATCCAGAAAGAATATTCAGAAGAAATCTCACAAACATGTTACATTCTTCTCACTGAACATAAAACAAAAAATACAAGAGAGTCTACAGATGTCGTCAGCATTAAGTCCACCTTAATGAGGCATGGCGTAATCTGACAACTAACCCAGGAACAGAAGCCCACACTCCCAGCCAGGCATATCAGGAGAGCACTGCAATGGATGTCTCATTTTGTCAATCTAATAAATGAGTTCTCAAATGTCATTTTCCCTCTATATGCAGCAAATATTTTCCTATTATTTAGTTATACTCCTTTAATTGGATTAATTCTCAGTACACCAGCATGGTGTTAACTGTGAGAGAGACTTACGTCACTTAATGGAGAAAAAGAAAGCTGCAAGAGGAAGGGAATAACAGTTCAGAGGGACCTGTGGTACATGCTTGTCAATACAGAAAATAAGCATGCTATCTTCATATTTTTTAATTAAGGATCATAAAATCAACTGGTGATATGCCTTTTATTTCTTTTAGAGAAACATTACTCATCTTGAATATCCTTCAAAGCAAAATATGCATTTTAATTAAATGCTACAGACAGGAGTTATGCTCCTGGTCTCTTTGCCATATGTGACAACTATAAGAGAGTTATTAATATAATTTGAGAAAAGAGTACAAAATGATACATACCACTTTTAAACCTGGGTGAAATAACTATCTAGGCTACTCCTTGGTGAATGGAACCTTCTCATGTGCTATACAATTCTGAATGGACACTTGAAATGATAGTGAATTTAGTCATTAAAATATTTTACTAGTTCAGAAGTGGTTAAGTCAATAAGATAATACTTTTATTGTTTCAATAGTAAAACAAAACAACATGTTAACAGAAAACTTTCCAAGCTGCAAAGTGTTTTACTGACTTTTAAAATTTAATATTAAATATGTTTTAAATCACCTTCCTTTGTAAGAAACGAAATCAAGTTTTTCCAGCTTTTGGTGACTTTTCTGTACATGAGCTTGATAGACACAGCACTTTCACATGCATAAGCCTTCAGTGTGTGTGATCTGTGTGAAATGTGGGCAGTCCCTTCAGAATCCACAGCTTGACTGCAGATTGCTGGCTTCTCACACAGAGACCATGGTTACCTCATCATTCAACTTATGTGATGAATATAGACAGCCAAACTGAACAAAACCCACTTCAGGGATAGAATTATCTGGTTTAGCTGGCTGCATTGATCAGATTTGCTGTATTATTACAAAATAGTCATTTCAATTTGTGGTCGCTCCACATACCATGCAGTATATTCCCTTGTTCATAAAGAATTATAGAATTTTTGAGCCAGGAGGGGCCTTAGATATTAATTCTTTATTTTACAGATGAAGAAACTGAAGAATCAAAATTTGTCCAATTCAACTGGTGCAGTTAAATCAGGAGGAAAACACTTTCTGGAATTGGAATTTTTTCAATCTGTTTTCCAGGATAAGCATGGTAAAACAGCATATTAGGCCACTTGGCTAGACTAATTTTAGGTGAGTTACCTAAGCGGGATGGCATAAATCAGTGAAGATATTGATCCTTTTGACCCTAGCATGCCTGAGAAGACCTAAGGTAGACTGAACTCCCGGGCCAGTTACCCCAACCCTTGAGTAAACACAACTATTTATCCAGGTGTGCCAAATAAACACTATCATCTTTTGTTAGTGCAGTGATATGCAGGAATTGGAAAGAATGTGATCTTTAGTACTTCAAGGCATTTAAATCTAGCCTATCTGTATCTCAGGTACTTACTTCATAAAGTTATGGGCTCTTACTGTATTACTTGTACTGTATTACTCATATTACTTTGCAAGAAATTTCTTACCAAACAGGTCTTTCATTTATCACATTATGCTAGCATAATATTGACGAGAAGCCTTATGATAACATAAACAGTCAATTAACACGTATTTTATATATTATATGCATTATATACTGTATAGTTAACAACAAAGTAAGCTAGAGAAAAGAAAATGTTGTTAAGAAAATCGTAAGGAAGAGAACATATATTTACTGTTTAGTAAGTGGAAGTAGATCATTGTAAAGGTCTTCATCCTCATCATCTTTTCATTGAGTAGGCTGAGGAGGAGAAGGCATAGGAGGGGTTGGTCTTGCTGTCTCAGGGATGGCAGAGTCAGAGAAAATCTGTGTCCAAATAGGCCAGAACAGCTGAAACCTATGTTGTTCAAGGGTCAACTATATTTTTATATATGTGGAAAAAATTTAAAAATTCAAGAAGACATATTGATATGAAGTATTATAAGTAGTAGTATATTTCATCTAAAGAAAAAATATTGTGTTTTATGTTAGGAATCCCCACCCAAGTGTCATATAGTTCGAGGGTATTAAACCAGATTCATTGGGTGAATAAATATTATCCTTCAGGGGAAGATAGAGTTATGAGTAAGGCACAGTGCACTGTATTAGCCAGAGTCAGCAAGGCTATGCTGTGATAACAAACAAATACTAATATGTCAGTGGCTTACTGCAACTCAATCAAGTTCATGCAAGTCGAGGTTCCTTCCTCCATTTTATTGTTATACCATCTGGAACATATGTCCTCCATGATCATGACCACAGGAGAAAAAAAATGGGGGAGACATATCTACTCCTTAACTACTTAACCCAGAAATGATACACATTAACTCTGTTCACATTTCATTAGCCAGAATTGATTACATCTTTCTATCCTAACTGTCAGGGTGCTAGAAAATGTATGTGATCATGTAAATATTTGCTGACCACTGATAGCCTCCATTTTATTCATGCAGGAAAAAATATATGTGTATGTGTGTGTGTGTCTGTGTGTGTGTGTGTGTGTGTGTGTGTATACTTTTATGGAAACTTTATTTTAAAATAAGATGTTATGCTTCTGTTTTTCCTTATATAGCCATTAATAAGCATAACATTTATTTACCCGGTGAACCTCATTTAGTACCCTCAAAATATATGACAGTTGGGTGGAGATTCCTAACATAAAACACGATGTTTTTCACTCAGATGAAATATAATACTACTCCTAATAATAATTTATATCAGTATATCCCCTTGAATTTTTAAGTTTTTTCACACATATGAAAATACAGTTGACCCTTGAGCAACATAGGCTTCAGCCGCGTTGGCTCACTTATCCACAGATTTTCTCTGCCTCTGCCACGCTGACACAGGCAAGACCAAGACCAACCCTTCCTATTCCTCCTCTTCCTCAGCCTACTCAATGTGAAGATGATGAGGATGAAGACCTATATGATGATACACTTCAACTTACTAAACAGTAAATATATGTTCTCCTCCTTATGCTCGTCTTAATATTATTTCTCTTTCTCTAGCTTACTTTATTAAGTATACAGTATATAATACATGTGATATAAAGAATACGTGTTATCAGTAAGGCTTCTAGTCAACATTAAGTTATTAATCATTAAGATTCTGGGGTGTTAAAAGTTATGTGCAGATTTTGGACTGTGCAGAGAGTCAGTGCTCCTAACCCCCACCTTGTCCAAGAGTTCAACTATAATAACACCCACTATTTTAGTCAATTTGAGTGGCTATAGCAAAACAAAATGCCACAAATTGAGTATCTTAGAAACAACAGAAATTTATTTCTCATGATTCTGGAGGCTAGGAAGTCCAAGATCAAGGAAAATTTGGGTGTGGTGAGGGCCCATTTCCTGGTTCATAAATGATGCCTTCTAGCCATGTCCTCACATATCAGAAAGAACAGGCAGCTCTCTGAAAGCTCTTTTATAAAGGTATTATTTCCATTGATGAGGGCAGAGCCCTCATGAATTAATAACCTTTCAAATGGACCCAGCTTCTAATACCGTCACCTTAGCAATAGAATTTCAACATATATACTTGAGGGAAGTGAGGAGGTGAGCAGCCACAAACATGCAGACCCTAGCACTCACCTTATATGACTTACAGGAATTAAGTTTTAAAACAAGTTTAAAACACTTTGCACAATACCTAGCATATGGAAGAGCTAAATAAATGTTGTTATCATTGTCACCAGCAGTGTCATTGTTATATTGTTGCTTGGTCTCATTTGACTCTCTGCAAACTATATTTAGCCTCACTAAAGGAAGTTAGATTTGAAAGTTTAAGCCATTATCCCAAAAACAGAGCTTAAATTATGAGAATTACAAGTATGGGGCTGCTCATCTAAATTATCCTGACACCAAATTCAGTTATCTCTGGATTTTTTAGCAGGAATAAGTAAAACAATTATATGTTTGCACACCAAGTTTATCATTAATTTCTGAACAATCTTTTAGTTGCATAAGTTGGTGAGTTAACTAGGAAATAATTTAAGCCCCTTTCCTATTCCAAGATTTTAGCAGCACCCACTTATTTTATAATCATGCAACTTACGGTAAAAAAAATGAAATAACTTTTGAAAAGAAGAAAAATAAATGTGATTTAGAAGTGGCACAGTTCTTTCAACATCCTTGCCTAAAATGATAACTGTAAAAGTCCCTCTCAGTCCTCTAATCTGATGATTCTGCATTAACCAAGTATACCAGAAACTAATCTTCTTACTTGTTGAACTGTGTGTATAATTCTCACACTTCATAGTAATATAAGCTTTTACTTAAGCTCAGGTAATAAAAGATATTTCTCATTTTTTAATGGGACATATCGTCCAGGACTCAGATGCTGACCACTCTCTTGCAACTCTCCAGGCTTACTGGTTTCACTCTTAAAACTCTACATAACAAGTTAAACTTTAAAAATTATCTGAGTTTCAACCATGCAGTATTGATCAGTGCTTCTAGCCTCTTTCCAGTGTAATATTAACTAATAGTCTCATACTTTAAAATTTAGCCCAATAAAAAGCTACTGTTTCCCCTTTTCTTATTTTCCTCTTTATTTAAGAACGTTTTGGTATGCCTTTAGGATCAGGATACTCAGACACAGAGCAACAATGTCTTCCTCACCATTAAGACTCAGAATTGGCCAAGACAGTTGTGTAAGTCAGGTTCTCCAGAGAAACAGAGCCAAAAAGATATATACAGATATATAAGAAATATTTATTATGGGAATTGTTTTACATAATTCTGGAGACCAAAAATTACCACAGCATACTGTCTGCAAACTGCAGAATCAGAAAAGCCAGTGGTAGAATTTAGTTCATGTCCAAAGGCCTAAAATCCAGGACCTCCAATGTCTAAGGGCAGAAGCAGGAGGATGTCCAAGGTTAAGAAGAGAGAAAAATAATTTGCCCTTATTTTGCCTTTTTGTGCTATCTGGGCACTCCATGGATTGGCTAATGCCTGTCCACATTGGTGAGAATAGATCTTTAGTCAGTCTACTGATTCAAATGCTAATATTCTTCTGAAACACCATCAGAAACACACCCAGAAATGTTTTACCATCTATCTGGGCATCCTATAGCCTAGACTAATCAAGTTGACATATAAAATTAACAAACACAATATTAAAGGCAAGAACCAAATTATTAATTTTTAATAATTATTAAATAATTTAAATAATTATTAAATAATTATTAATTTTTAATAATGTTCCATATGAATAGTCAATCTTAACAGTTATTTCCTTAGTTCTTGGTAATTTTGTAGTTTAGTCAGTCCAAATCCTTGAATGCTCTTCTTCGTAGGTTTTCCTAATACATATAAAGATTGAGGAGAATATGGAGGGGCTTATTTGTACATTTGTTACTTCCTACCTATCCCATGAAACAAATAAAAATGCATACAGCAATCTACTCTACTAAACCATTGTATCAGTGACTAAGATGAATATGTGAAAGGTAGTCATAATTCAAGCTACAGATGATACCAAGAAGGGAAAGCTAGTTTTTATGATGAAAGGAAGAATCAGATTTAGAATTATTTCAACAGGTTGAAACAGCATATAAATATCAACAGGAAGAAATGTGAGAGGTGTCCATTTTTTTTTATTCATCTAGCAAATATTTACAAAGTGTATCTATATACTGTGCTTTGTAGAGGATGAGTAGGGAAATATAAGTAAGACGTGCTTTCAACCTCAAAGAATGACAGTCATGGACCTGTACCATACCTCATATTTTATAGTTAAAGAATATTAGAACTAGAAAGCTTAAGTGATTTATCCAAGATATCACACAGCAAGCCAGTGAAAGAGCCCAGAGCAAGTTAAAGTCCAGGGAAATCCCCACTATTCCACATAATAGTTAAGCAATGTTAATAGGTAAGAAGAAATGGTACAAAAGAAATACCTTAAAGGATAATAACTAACAAGAAATGGTCTCCTCCATCTTTTTGCTTTTCTTCTTCATATCCGTGAAATGATGTATAATTTAGACTAACTGTGTGCAACACAAGGGAAAATGGTCAGGGAAATATTGGCACAATATTGCTGGAACAGCATCCCTTGGAGAATATTCCATGAAGGCATCATGAACAGTAGGTATCCAGATCTCCTCTTGCCCATTTTTTTTTTTCTAGGATTGTGTATGAAACCCTTGACTGTGGAATTTAAATGCATGATTATGGATATGTAAGCCCATCCCTGGTATATTCAGGGCCAGGATACAATAGCACTGTAATAACAGAGGGTCCCTGGTCATTGGAAGAAACCAGAAAGCAATGATGCCTGCCATGGTTAGCCTTTTCATTTCCCATGTTGAGGTACAAATAATGACCCTGTTATATTTTGCAACTAGATATCTCCAGAGCTATTCAAATTAATGGCCCTTCCTACTCTGCCTTAAGTAAACATGAATTCCTCTGACAGTACTTAGCCATTCCTAACTGTCTTCCAGTGTCAACCAAAGTGATGCTGTGGGTAGCCACACAACTCTTATGGATTAAAATGATAACTTATAATGCCTAGACACTACTCCTCATTTGGGGAGAAGAGGGAGAATTGAGAGAAAAGGTTATCTTGACTGATCCTCTGAAAGCTAGTCTCACATAAAAAGAGGTGATCTTTTGCAAAGTTCCATGGGAATTGCCTACAGCCCAATGATTACGGCAATCAATCACAGTCAACTGCAATGCTTGGCCCCCTGGTCCTTGAACAAGTCAGGCAAGAGACCCAACCTGAAACACATGCAGGTGACAGTAAGTCTGTAGCCAATGTCCTGCCAGGTCATATAGTTTTGTACCCCAGATTCAATCACACTAACGAAGTACCTGTTCCCTTTTAAATTATTCAGTTTAAAAGCCCATAACCTAAGAGACAAGAATCCCTCTGTTGGAGTCTGACGAACAGCTCTGATAGATCATTGTGCACTGCCCTAAAATGAACAGTTGTGCAAGGTGTGGAAGATGTGCCCACAAATGTATTACTGATTCAGTATCAATGCATTTTTCAGGACACTACACTGGTAGGCTTTGTGTGAATGCTATTTTGAAATTCATCTTTATTTGCACACAGGGACATTACAATTCATTGTTAAAACAAGTACATTATTAAAGATGAAATAGAACATCATTTATATTTACATCTGAACAAGGATATTGTCCCTGGAAATCCAGGACATATGGTCACCCTAGATACTTTGCCTTTCAGAGGAGAAAAATCAAAAAGTGAAATGCCTGGAATCCTGGAAATTGTATAATATGAGTACACTGAAGATATTCAGCATGAAGATAAGTCTGATAGTGTGAGGATGTGTGTATGTGTGTGTGCTTGTGTGCACTGGAGGCCAAAGGAAGGCAACATAAACCTACTGAAAGGGCAGTCATGTGGTAAAGTGTGTCAAAAATCAGAAATGTAATCAAAAAGCAGATTCAGGCTCAATGTAAGAAAAATATTTTTTTTCAGAACTGCCCAACAACAACAGAAGAAGAGGTTGCCTTGCCAGAGTGCTCGCCTCACACTTTGAATGCATTCAAGTTGAGGAAGAGTAGGTATCTTTCATGGGTACAGTGGAATGTTTTCTGCAGTAAGTGAGGAATTGTATACATGGTTCCTAAGACCCTTTGAAGATCATAACAAATAGCTATTATCATGAAAATATATGATAACTTTTTCATTTTGTAATACCAAGAATCTCATATATTAGTAAATAGACTGCATTCAAACCAAGGCAGACAGAGAAAATCTGATGCAGAAAAGAAAAATTAGAAACTTTCTAGAGTGTGATGGGTCATCCCAACAGGTCTTGGAAGATAATAAAACTCCACCCCCGATTGGCATGCATGAAGGAAAATCATAGCAATAGATCATTATCAAGGATGTAATTAACTTGAATTACTTCAGCAATGTGAAAATTCAAAATTTCATTCAAAATTTATAGTTACTTATGTGGAATTAAAAGATTTAGACATGAATTGAAAAATGATAAAATTTTATTAACTCTTCAATCCTTTGGCTAACTAGCATATTTCTTTATAATATTAATTCTTCTGAAATAGAGTTGAACTTTGGCTAAATTATGAAGGTGGTAAAATTTATCTTTAAATAAAACTTCACTTCCTTACTCTCCACTTTCTCCATATATATATATAATTTTATTGTACTTTAGGGGTACATGTGTAGCTCATGTAGTATTGTTGCATAGGTACATACATGGCAATGTGGTTTGCTGCCTCCATCCTCCTGTCACCTATATCTGGCATTACTCCCCATGTCATCCTTCCCAACCTCCTTACCTCCTGCTGTCCTTCCCCTATTCCCCCTGCAACAGATGCCAGTGTGTGATGCTCCTCTCCCTGTGTCCATGTGTTCTCACTGTTTAACACCCGCCTATGAGTGAGAACATGCAGTGTTTGATTTTCTGTTCTTGTGTCAGTTTGCTGAGGATGATGGTTTCCAGATTCATCCATGTCCCTACAAAGGATACAAACTCGTCATTTTTATGGCTGCATAGTATTCCATGGTGTATATGTGCCACATTTTCCTTGTCCAGTCTATCATCAATGGACATTTGGGTTGGTTCCAAGTCTTTGCTATTGTAAACAGTGCTGCAATGAACATTCGTGTGCATCTGTCTTTATAATAGAACTATTTATAATCCTTTGGATATATATCCAGTAATGGGATTGCTGGGTCAAATGGAATTTCTATTTCTAGGTCCTTGAGGAATTGCCACACTGTCTTCCACAATGGTTGAACAAATTTATACTCCCACCAACAGTGTAAAAGTGTTCCTATTTCTCCACATCCTCTCCCGCATCTGTTGTCTTCAGATTTTTTAATGATGGCCATTCTAACTGACGTGAGATGGTATCTCAATATGGTTTTGCTTTGCATTTCTCTAATAATCAGTGATGATGAGTACTTTTTCATGTGTTTGTTTGCCTCATATACGTCTTCTTTGGAAAAGTGTCTGTTCATATCCTGCTCCCACTTTTGGATGGGTTTGTTTTTTTCTTGTAAATCTGTTTTAGTTCTTTGTAGATTCTGGATGTTAGCCCTTTGTCAGATGGGTAGATTGCAAAAATTTTTTCCCATTCTGTTGGTTGCCAGTTCACTCTAATGATAGCTTCTTTTGCTGTACAGAAGCTCTGGAGTTTAATTAGATCCCATTTGTTTGTTTTTGTCATGAAGTCCTTGCCTATGCCTATGTCCTGAATAGTTTTGCCTAGGTTTTCTTCCAGGGTTTTTATGGTGTTAGGTATTATGTTTAAATCTTTAAAAACCATCTGGAGTTAATTTTAGTGTAAGGTGTTGGGAAGGGGTCCAGTTTCTGCTTTCTGCACATGGCTAGCCAGTGTTCCCAACACCATTTATTAAGCAGGGAATCCTTTCCCCATTGCTTGCTTTTGTCAGGTTTGTCAACGATCAGATGGTTGTAGATGTGTGGCATTGCCACTGATGCCACTGTTCTGTCCCATTGGTCTATATTTCTGTTTTGGTACCAGTGCCATGCTGTTTTGATTACTGTAGACTCGTGTATAGTTTGAAGTCAGGTAGTGTGATGCCTCTTTTTAGTGGTCTGAGAGACTCTTTGTTATGATTTCTGTTCTTTTGCATATGCAGAGGAGTGATTTACTTTCAGTTATGTGGTCAATTTTAGAGTAAGTGCGATGTGGTGCTGAGATATTCTGTGGATTTCGGGTGGAGAGTTCTGTGGATGTCTATAGATCCTCTGGGTCCAGATCTGAGTTCAAGTCCTGGATATCCTTGTTAATTTTCTGTCTCATTGATCTGCCTAATATTGACAGTGGAGTGTTAAAGTCTCCCACTATTATTGTGTGGGAGTCTAAGTCTCTTTGTAGGTCATTAAGAACTTGCTTTATGTATTGGGTGCTCCTAAATTGAGTATGTATATATTTAGGATCATTAGCTCTTCTTGTTGCATTGATCCTTTTACCATTATGCAATGCCCTTGCTTGTCTCTTTTGATCTTTGTTGGTTTAAAGTCTGTTTTATCAGAGACTAGGATTGTAACCTCTGCTTTTTTTCTCTCTCTCTCTCTCCATTTGCTTGGTAAATATTCCCCCATCCCTTTATTTTGAGCCTATGTGTGTCCTTGCATGTGAGATGGGTTTCCTGAATACAGCACACTGATGGGTTTTGAGTTTTCATCCAATTTGCCAGTCTGTGTCTTTTGATTGGGGCATTTAGCCCATTTACATTTAAGGTTAATATTGTTATGTGTGAATTTGATCCTGCCATTTTGATGCTAGCTGGTTGTTTTGTCCATTAGTTGACACAGTTTTTTCATTGTGTCAATGCTGTTTACCATTTGGTACATTTTTGGAGTGGCTGGTACTGGTTGTTCCTTTCTATGTTTAGTGCTTCATTCAGGAGCTCCTGTAAGGCAGGCCTGGTGGTGACGAAATCTCTCAGCAATTGCTTGTTCATAAAGGATTTTATTTCTTCTTCACTTATGAAGCTTAGTTAGGTTGGATATGAAATTCTAGGTTGAAAATTATTTTCTTTAAGGATGTTGAATATTGGCCCCTACTCTCTTCTGGCTTGTAGGATTTCTGCTGAGAGATCCACTGAGTCTGATGGGCTTTCCTCTGTGGGTAACCTGACTTTTCTCTCTGGATGCTCTTAGTATTTTTTGCTTCATTTCAACCCTGCTGAATCTGACAATTATATGCTTTGGGGTTGCTCTTCTTGAGGAACCTTTGTGGTGTTCTATTTCCTGGACTTGAATGTTTGCCTGTCTTGCTAGGTTAGGGAAGATCTCCTGGATAATATCCTGAAGGGTGTTTTCCAGCTTGGATTAATTCTCTCGCTCACATTCAGGTACACCTATCAAACATAGGTTAGGTCTTTTCACATAATCCCATATTTCTTGGAGGCTTTGTTCATTTCTTTTCACTATTTTTTTCTCTAATCTTGCCTTCTCATTTTATTTCATTGAGTTGATCTTCAATCTTAGATATCCTTTCTTCTGCTTGGTCAATTTGGCTATTGGAACTTGTATATGCTTCACAAAGTTCTCATGTTGTGTTTTTCAGTCCCATCAATTCATTTACGTTCCTCTCTAAGCTGTTTATTTTCATTAGCATTTCATCAAACCTTTTTTCAAGGTTCTAAGTTTCTTTGCATTGGGTTAGAACATGCTCTTTTAGCTCAGAGAAGTTTGTTATTACCCACCTTCTGAAACCTGTTTCTGTTAATTCATCAGACTCATTTTCCATCCAGCTTTGTTCCCTTGCTGGTGAGGAGCTGTGATCCCTTGGAGGAGGAGAGGCATTCTGGTTTTTGATGTTTTCATCTTTTTGTGCTGGTTTCTTCCCATCTTTGTGGATTTGTCTACCTGTTGTCTTTGTAGTTGGTGACTTTTGGATGGGGTCTCTGAATGGACATCCTTTTTGTTGATGTTGAAGTTTTTTCTTTCTGTTTTTCAGCTTTCCTTCTAACAGTCAGGCCCCTCTGCTGCAGGACTGCTGGAAGTCCACTCCAGACCCTGCTTGTCTGGGGCCACCTACGGCAGCTGCAGAAGAGTAAGTGTTACTGCCAGTTTCTTCTTCTGTTATTTTCATCCCAGAAGGATACTCACCAGCTGTCAGCCTGAGCTCTCATTTATGAGGTTTCTCTTTGCATATATGGGGGTCAGGAAGCTGCTTGAGGAGACAGTCTGACCCTTATAGGAGTGCAAGTGCTGAGCTGTGAGCTCTGTTGTTCCATTCAGAGCTGCTGGGCAGGTACGTTTAAGTATGCTGCAGTGGAACTCATAACTGCCTTTTTTCCCAGGTGCTTTGTCCTGAGAAGGTGGGGTTTTATTTATAAGTTCCTGACATGCTGATGCCTTTTTTCAGAGATACCCTGCCCAGCTAGGAGGTAGCCTAGTCACAGTCTGCCATCAGAGGCATTGCTGAGCTGCCGTGGCCTCTGCCTAGCTGCTGTGTGAACTTCTTTGCGGTGTTGTTTACAGAGGTATAGTTATAACTGCCTCGGTAATGGTGGACAGCCTCAGTAATGGTGGACTGCCTCAGTAGTGGTGGATTGCCTTGATAGTGGCTGACACCCTTCACCCGACAGAGTTGGACCATCCTGGGTCCAGCTGCGCTTGCTGCAAAGCTGTCAATCCAGAGCATTTCAGATTGCTGGTCTTTGTAGGGGTGGGAACCGTCAAGCCAGATCACCTGGCTCCCTTTTCAGCCCCCTTTTTTCAGTTGAATGGGCGGCTCTATCTCCCAGGCATTCCAGGTGCCAGTTATAACGGCCACCCTGATTTGTTTGAGTTTTCTTTGTGGAGACCCGCTTAACCGGCTGAAACAGCCGTGCTAGAAACTTGTAGCACTTTTCAGCCCAGGAATCTCCTGGTCTGTGGGCAGCAAAAACTCATTTGGAAATGTGGTGATCACTCACCCTCTGCATTGTTCTCACTGGGAACTGCATTCCAAAGCTGTTCCTATTCGGCCATCTTGGATGGCATCCTTAACTTACCCACTTTCTCCTCCTTGAGGCACCTCTTTCTTATGTATAATATCCTAATGCTTATTGCCTCTCCTCTTTCCTGACCATTTACTCTCAGGAAAGGGTAGAATCAAATCTGGTTTCCTATGATTCAGCTGACAAAAAAGGATAATATGCTACCATCTACCAATGGTTTTATATTTAAAAAGCATTTTTATACTCAATTCCAGTGTAATAAAATTCTAATAATGGAATTCCAGAAATCAGTCTTATAAAACAGTTATTTGAAAGATAAGAATTTATGCTATTTATGAAGCTACCATTCTTCAAACTAGTTAATCCTGTTTTACATTTAGCTACCTTTGTAAGACTGAAGAAAGATTTTGTTATGATCTTTATCTCAGAAAAATCATAGTTGGGTATCAATAATTCAAATTACATATGCTAAATACTATACTAATTACATATATATTATCCTGTAATCTTCATAACAATCATATAAATCACATATTGTTGTAGAGGTAGAGATACAGAAATTTTGAAGTAAAAAGGTTGAAAAAAACTGTGTAAAACCTTACGAGCAAGTGATGTGGCTGGAAGTTATCACTAGGTCTGTCAACTTTCCAAGCCTGGGCTTTTAACCTGGAAGTTCTATTCCACATTAGTATTCCAAAACTAACCCAACAAGTATTTCAAATGTGTGTACTAAGAATATGCAAAGAAATGAAAGACTGACCTTTCTTTGTAACTTGCCCAGTGTCTTGTGTCTTGATTTCTTCCACTGATGCTTATGCCTGTGGCAAATTTAATCAGAATTCACCCAGACATTTCGGGAACAATTAGAAACTGTTAAGTTCCTCTCAGATATCAATATCCAACAACTTCCTTACATTTTTTTTTTTTCAAAAATACATGAGTTTAACATCTCATTCTTCTTTGGATTAAATTATTTTAGGTAAAAATGAATTCTTCCTTCTGGAAACTGAAATTTATGATTTTCTTCTTTCCCCTGATTCCCTTTAAACAGAAGTCTTTGTGATTTAACAGGAAAACAGAATCAATTATCTCCATATTGAGCCAGAGGGGAAGATAGCAGCAATAGAAAAGGAAAGGAAAAACTGCTGTTTCTTTGTGTTTCCCTTGCACCCACCAAACTGATCAATATTGAACATGTAACTAAATTGTATGGCCAGCTGTGCACAAAATGGTCCTCCACTTTATTGCCTGTTAATGAGGAGATATTGGGGAGATAGATGCAGATTGGATAGCATGAAGTTAGCTCAAAGACAGCTGCCCATGGGAGAGCAAGGAGACTTCCTGGTCAATCTCACAGTCAGCTTCAGGTCCTCCTTATTGTAATATAGGATTCATCCTGAGTGAGCATAAGATTTTGTTTCCTTTTAGGCAAGTTACTAAGAGGCACACACACTAAAGGTGCAAGGAGGAAAATTTGTGAGCATAATCGAGAGAAAATCAGGCAAATCATTGGGACTCTGACTGATTCAATTGGGAGGTGAGGGTTGGGGTGGGTGGGTATGCACAATGCTTGTTAAGAAAGGACAGCAACACAGTTGGGCTGGGTATGACTCAGCCCCTCCCGCAGTTTATTATGGCAATAGTAGATCCATTGAAAGGCAACAGTAAAAAAGTCCCAGAGATGTTTTCAATTGATCTTGGCTGCTCTGACAGACTGTTGCCCTGTTTGGGGAGATTACTCTGAGACAGGCAAACATGTGTGAGAAGTCATGGAGGAGGCATTGACTAGTATTCAGACTCTTAGTGCAGTGGATTGGGTTTGCAACATTGGTGAAAGTAACTCACTAAGGAATGAGAAGCTGTTCTAAAAAAATCTAGAGAGATTCTTGCTGTCAGCCCTGCTGCTTTGAAAAACTCCCCTAGACCTTATGTTGAAACAAACTAAGAATTTAAGAGAAGCTACCTTGTTGAGGTGGCAGCAGATACCCCAGATTAAGGCGAACTCCTTAATAAAAATTGTCTTGATGAGAATCAAGACCCAGACAGACAAAAGATATAAACCTGGAGACCCCAAATAGAACCCATGTGGCTCAAGGGTCTCCAAAGCTGAAATTGATGGTGTTGGTTATTATGATCTTGCTGCTTCCTACTGGGTTTTGATTGGATCAAAGACATTGGAGGTTCATTTGGTTTAGCCAGAGAAAGCTGCTCCACCACACAAAATGGAAAGTAAATATGACTTGCTTACTGGAGCCAAGTCATTTTCTCCCTCTGTGACTGCTGTCCTCTCTCCTCCTCTAATCCAAACTTAACCACATTAAAGAGAAAGCCACCTAGGGGTAGGGCCAAGATCTCCCTGTCCTCAAGGGACATACTGTGCTGTCAGTTCAGTGTTGTGGCTTTCACTGCTGAACGTATATTTGGTATTGATATTTCACATGCCTGGACTCTAAATACTTACCTGTACTGTGTCTCCCTAGAGACATGCTAGGGAAACACCTCAGTGGCTCTTTAATCTATCTCCCTATTCCTTCCCAGGTATTCCAACAGAAACAGTATAGAATCTCAGGAGAAAAAAAAGAGAAATTGCCACTGTGTGATTAAAGACTTAAAAGCAGCAAGAGTGGTTAAAAAACAAAAATGCAACTGCATATATGGCAAGTTAAAGTGCCAGCTGAATCTTAGAGTGGCATCATCACCAATTAAATCAGTATTTATACTACCATAGCCCCACGTGTTTCAGACATTGTGACTGAATTGAATCCATTGCACAGACTGACAGCACTTGGTATGCTGCCTTGGACATTGACAATGCCTTATTTCCTAGCCACCTGCACCTGGCTACCAAGACCAAATTGCACTCATGTGGCCAGGCTTCCAATATTTTGGTAAGGTGCTTAAAGGCCACTGTTAGTTGCCACCAATGAGGGGTTAGGGTTTAGCCCAAGAGCCTCTACCCCATGCTGTCTAA
Source organism: Plecturocebus donacophilus (assembly GCA_004027715.1). Lineage (NCBI taxonomy): Eukaryota > Metazoa > Chordata > Mammalia > Primates > Pitheciidae > Plecturocebus > Plecturocebus donacophilus. The sequence goes on from PVKP010002035.1 coordinate 129,012, forward strand.
AGCTTTCACTCTGTAGTTGATGTCCTGTGGGTTAGCAAATCAGAACCCTCAGTCTGTATAGCCCTGACTGTCATGTTAGCAAACCTTTAACAGTAGAGGTTGTGGATAAACTCCAGTGAAATTCAGACGAGGAAACTTCACCAAGGAAACTCTTAGAACCATGTGGGCAGGTTTATAACACTTGATATCTCTAACAGTAGAGGAAAAACTGTTGTTCCTTTACCTCTCTCCTTCTCCCCGCCAAAACAGGACAGCACTTTTTTTATATTCCTGGATACTGAAGACAGTATGTACCACATGTTGTCATTTTTATCTGCTAATCTGCAAATATGTATCCTTTGAATGTGGACCAATGAATAAGCTGAATTGGAGGCTGTACATCAAGCTGGAACACACTATCTACTTTCGGAGACCCAAACCTATGTGCTCTTAAAGCTACAGTTCTCTGTGACTGATGACGTTGCTCTGTGACTGATGACATTGCTGATTGGAGACTCTAGATAGAAGATGATAAAAGGCATCTATGAAACTACAGCAGGCTATCTTGTCAGTCTGCAAAATTTCAGTTCCTTCACAGTTTATGACATCTAATTGGTCTCCTCTCATTAGAAGTTTGTGAAAATATACACTATGCTGAGATCTAGTTTTGAAAAAGTATTGCTTTTTGGGGTGGAACATTCCAGTATACCTTTTTTATTTCAAGAAAACATTAGTACAGCCCCTCAATTTAAGTAAAACTCTCATCTTCAGTCTCCTCTGGTAGTAGTAAAAGTTTATATGTCAGAACAAATTTAGAAGGGTAGGGAAATAGGTATTGAGAAGAATATAAAAGAATTTTCATATTTTTCTAGCTTAAAGAAAGTATTACTGAAGATAAATTGTTAATAACTTTATATAAATTACTATTTTAATTAAAATGCATACTGGATAATTTACTATATGAAGAAAGGATACTGGGGGCTTAAAATCCTTGAAATCATCAGAATTTAAAGCTATTAGTTTTCATATTATCCTTTGGGCCACCTATTAAGTTCTTCACTAAATATTAAAATACACTATTAAAAGAGTAAAATATTGAAACCCTTCATTTAGCATATAACTACAGATATTATAAAGTTGAAAACACATTGAGTTATTTTAAATTCTACATGACACAGTGATAATAACTTAGATGAAACTCTATTCACAAATGGTAAAATTCACATTTTTGATGTACAGTTCTGTGAGTTTTTTTTTTTTACATATATTGATCATTTAACCATCACCATAGAGAGAATGCAAAACAGTTTCAGCATTCAAAAAAGATCTCTTCTACTGCCACTTTTTTCACCACCTCCTCAATCCTAAACCCTGGGAAACATAGATCTGTTCTCTATTCCTTTTTTCTGGAAGATAGAGGGGGAACATCTCCAGAATTTTATATGAATAAATCATACAGTACATAAGTTTTTGAGTTTAAGTTCTTGACCTTAGCATAATTCTTTGAAGATTCATCCAAGTTTTGCAGCATATCACTATTTCATTCCTTGTCACTGGTACTAGTATTTTATTATGTAGATGTACCACAGTTTGTTTATCCAGATATTCACCCACTGAAGGACATCTCTGATAGTTCTGGTTTTAGATCATTAATAAAGGTGCCATAAACATTATGTGCAGGTTTTTGTGTGAACATGAACTTTGATTTCTCTAATATGCCTACCTAAAAGTGAGGTTGCTGAGTCATATGCATAATTTTTGTCATAAAATATTTTGGCATTTTTTTCAAAAAGTTAAACTTAAGTATATATTCAGCTTTTTGAAAAAAATGCCAAAATATTTTCCAGAATGGCTATACCATTTTGCATTCCTATCAGCAATGTATGAGAGTTCACTTTGCTCTTCATCCTTATCAACACTGGGTATTAGGGGTATTTTTTAATCTTAGCCAAATAAATAGATGTGCAATGCTATCTCCTGGTGGTTTTAATTTTTAGTTTCCTAATGACTAATGGTGAAAAATATCTTTTCACTTGCTTATTTCCCATTTGTGTATTATTTTTAGTGAAGTGACTGCTTAAATCTATTCCCCACTTTTTCAAATTGAGTTATTTTCTTTTTTTTTATTTTTTATTGCATTTTAGGTTTTGGGGTACATGCGAAGAACATGCAATATTGTTGCATAGGCACACACGTGGCAGTGTGATTTGCTGCCTTCCTCCCCTTCACCTATACCTGGCATTTCTCCCCATGCTAGCTCCCCCCAATTCCCC